>OZ008367.1:235720523-235821730 GCA_963931995.1 Phaonia tiefii
CCTAAATGTAAATATTTCCTTCAAGCTGCCTGATAACTGTAGTGTATTTCAGGCGGAAATTACCGCCATACTGGAGGTTACTGAACTACTGAAAAGTATCTACACAGACAGCCAGGCTGCCATAAAATCCCTGGAAGCCATGTTTGCTACGTCCCTGACGGTGAAAGAATGCCACTCATCACTTATGGTGATGGCAGATTATGTTGACATCAGGCTCATCTGGGTACCGGGACACAGCGACATTCCAGGCAATTGCGTAGCGGTTGCGTTAGGTAGACAGGGTACTACGGTACACGTTTTTTATTTATTTATTTATTTATCTCACAGCTACAATCCTCAATAGGATACAGCCGGTAATATATTTTCAACAACGTTATAAAATTTATATTATATACGTAGTAGAAATAACATACAATACTTAATAAAATTAAAATACATTTAACATAAGAAAAAGAGTAGAGTACAATTAAAGTAATATAAAGAAAATTTGTAAAATTTAAAAAAGAAAAATATAAATATAAAAATATTATCATAAAATAATTGAAATGAAGCAAAATAGTTAAAAAATAATACAAAATACAAAAAAAAAATAATAAAAATAACTTATAATTAAAACAGTGGGAATACAGGAGCTGGAACAGGAACATCTGGAACATGAGGAACAGGAACAGGAACATCAGGTGGAGTAGAACAACAGGGCGATGAGCAGGAACAAGAGAAATGGTAAACAAACTCCACAAATTATAGTGGAATGATTCACAGGAACTTAAGGATAAAATCATAGGAGATAACATAGGCAGTCACATCTGGAGCAGGAACGTCGCAACAATATGTGTGGAACGATAAACAGGAACATAAAAATAGCATAATGGGAGATAAACAGGAAGAGTAGGGACTTGAAGATCTGGAACATGGAGATGAGGGACATCTGGCGTCAACCGCTAATGATTCATCCATCTATTCAGCGCCAGCTACAATTCATTGTAGAATTCAGAATTTAAAGTAAGATTGATTAATAGAAGCAGGACTGGTTTATCAGAGGAAAATAGTTGGCAACACAAGCTGGATAATAGTTCCCGATTAATTACGAATTAAATGTTGCTTAATTATATTCAAAGAATCTGAAGCGGGTAAGGAATTATAGATCTCATTGTAAATGAGGCAAACACGTCGAAAAGGATTGTAGTAATCGTAATTATAACGGACAGTCGGTAGTTTTATAGGATAGAAATATCGGGTTTGTCTACAGGGAACATTAAAATTAATTTGACTAACGAGAAAATTTGAATCTATACAACCCCTAATGAGTTTTACAATAAACATAGCATTTAACATATACCTGCGTTTTTCAAGTGTAGGAAGATCAATAAGCATCAGTCGATTTTTATAAGGTGGCAAATCATCAATGTTCCAATCGAGACCACGCAAAGCAAAAAGTAAAAATTGTCTTTGAATCGATTCGATGCGGTCTATGTAACAGGCATTATACGGACACCACACAATACAAGCATATTCTAATCCAGGTCTAACGAGAGAGACAAAAAGACGTTTAGTGACGTACGGATCCGCAAATTCTTTCGCCCATCTTTTTATTAAAGCTAACAGTGATCTGGCTTTGCCTATACAGGAATCTATATGAAGATCAAAACGCAACTTTTGATCAAGAAGTACTCCTAAATCCATGAAAGAAGACACATTTTCCAATATATAAGAACCAATAAGGTAATCAAAATTCAACGGTGTACTACGGCAAAACGAAAGCTTTTTACATTTTCCCTGATTTAGCGACATACCATTTACCAAACACCAATTAGTGAGACCATCCAAGTCACATTGGAGATGGGTGGAATCCTCAGTATCGCATATAGGCATAAATAATTTAACATCATCTGCAAACATCAAAATGTTAGAGGATTTAACTATAGACGGTAGATCATTTAAATAAAGAACGAAAAGTAGAGGACCTAAATGACTGCCTTGAGGAACACCAGATGTTACTGATATAGTTGAAGATAATACATTTTTAAACCGCACTTTTTGGGTACGACCACTAAGGTAAGAAGATACCCAGTGCAACAATTTATGTGGAAAACCAATAATATCAAGTTTGTATATTAACAAATTATGAGCAACTGTGTCAAAAGCTTTACTAAAATCTGTATAAATTACATCCATCTGACGTTTATCCCGAAAAGCTGCAAAAACATGAGACGTTAAGTTAGTCGTAGACGACCTGCCCTTAACAAAACCGTGCTGATATGGCGAAACCAAACATCCAACAAAATGAAGTAGTCTATTCGTAACCAATTTTTCAAATAGCTTTGGAATTGCACTCAGCTTTGCAATTCCTCTGTAATTTTCAATATTGGATCGACTTCCAGACTTAAAAAGTGGGCTTATGAAACTTGATTTCCAATAAGAGGGAAATTTACCCGATGTCAACGATTCATTAAATATATTTGTGAGTGGAATATACAATTCATGAGCACACATTTTAAGAATTGATGTGGGAATACCATCAGGTCCAGGCGAATTTGAATGTTTTAAAGTTTGCAATTTCCAGTTGTTTGTTTTTCCGGCAAAAGAAGGTGTTAGTATGTCAATCTCTACCTGCCGGTTGCAGAACCGATAGTAATATGTTCAAGGACAAGTGGAGACTTACTTCAACTTGTAAACAAGCCAGGGTCCTCTGACCACAGGTGGACAAGAAGATGACTAGGCAACTACTTAACTTACCGAGAGGCAGGTTATCCACAATGATAGAAACACTTACGGGTCATTGTCTTGTAGGAAAACACGCCCTAAGATTGGGGCATAAAAACTCCACTCTCTGTAGATGTTGCATGGAAGAGGACGAGGAAACGACGAAACACCTTCTCTTGGAATGCCCTCTCTGGCAGGACTGAGAAGTGGGATATTCGGAACACATTTAATTAGCACCGTAGCCCTACAGGATATTCCTTTAGGTCTTATAGACAAATTTATGGAAAGGGCAAATTGGCTAGATGACTAGTCAATAGTTGCTATGGAGGAAACTGCAGGTATCACAATGGGCTTCTTTAGCCTAAGTGTGCTAGACAGCGTGCTGTCTTGCAGCTTTTTTAGCCAACCAACCCAATTTTCTACAAAATTCAAATTTAATAAAATTGTTGCAAGATCGAAAAGTTAGTTCTTGCAGCAACGAAATGAAAAATTGTCAAAGAAATCGTGTATGAAATTTTTCGTTGCAGCGACTAACAAATTGTCGGATATACGACACTTTTCAGTGTAGCAACGTAAAAACATTAACGAAAATGGTTCATCTGTGCGACGAAGCGTTACTCATTCAGTGTAGGAGGAGAATCTGTCCAAGATATCAATAAAATCTAACTGTATTTGAATGGTTTGGTTTTTCTTCTCCATAGATTGTTCCTTCAACGTTGGTTGCTCAGGTCAAAGTGAGGGGTCCTGCGTAAGTCAATCAGGTCCATTCTACCACATTTTATTATTTGTAAACTCTGCCGCCTCACATTCCCTAGTACCAAATCGGCAGGATGTTTCAAACTCGGTACGTGCATCCAGTTTGCATTTATCACGTTGTTACAGATTTCAGAAGTCCTATGTGCCACAAAGGCTTTCCAGTTGTTTGGAGGCTTGGCTAGCTATGACAGTGTGATTATGGAATCGCACCGTAGATAAATGCTATGAATCCTCTTCAATAGTCCGACAGCAATAATGCGCCGCATAATTCGAGTTTGGGTAAATTATCGTTTTTGAATGGGGACTTCACTTTTAGCTACCAAAAAATGTAAGGAAAAGTTAGACTCCGACCAGGTCGCACGAATATAATCGCAAGCACAATACGCTTTCTCCGATGTGTCGCAAAATCCATGCTGGATTTTATTATACGGAGTATACTGTGTTCGTCTAGGAATGCATATATCAGGAATATCTAAAAAATTATAAACAAATGCATTCAATTTGTTTAAAGCGGCCGGTTTTGGTTCTTTGTCCCAGTTTGTACCTTCCATCCATAACTGTTGGGAAAGGATTTCCCTTGAACAATTAATGGTGTAATTCAAACGGCTAGATCATACAATTGTGCAACTTGAGACAAAATTGTGCGCTTAGTTGTACAGGATAATTGTGTATGTAAGAATTTCACTTCATAATAGAAAGTGCCAGTAAGGGCGTTCCATCGAATCCCTAGTGGTTTGGTGGAACTAACTTCAAAAATCTTCATCTGAAAGATCTTCGTTGGCCACGTTTCTCAGCAGCGTGCGATGGTTTACTGTGATGGTCTTCAAAGGAAAACCACCACAAGATAACATTATGTAAGCGAAATCTCTACATTTTCAAGTGTGTGTTCCCCAGCTAACACATCGTCAACACGTGTATTTATGTATTTCGTTATTTGGAATCTATCTTTAATATTACAATAGGCAATTTGTGGGACTAGATTACAAACATCATCTTGAGTAGCAGCGATTGCATATCCTCCTTACTAGCTGAAGTAGACGCAGAAGATCTACATATTTATACAAAAACAAATTTGGGAAGGTATTATCTGCTAACTACAAGATTGGTATGTGGAAATCTAAATAGTCTTCTTTGTGGTGCTGACGCATGCAGTAAATTGAGCCAGTGTGTTTGGGTGTAGTGATAATCTTTGTGAATACTCGCTTCATATATTTCGTCTTCTACTGTGTTTAGACGCATATCCCTGTGCAGAGTATCGTTAGTCACGTATTGTGTAGCATTTGTAATATTTCGTAGGAACTTGGATTGAAATCTCTGTATAACATTGATATTCGTCTTCGAGGCTGCACACCAAAGTTCGCAACCATATGTCCAAATAGGCCTGAATACGGCTTTGTATAGAAACAGTTTATTATCAAGTAACAGTTTTCGATTATCCAGTATATTGATGTAAACTTGAGACCTAATTGTTTTCTCTTTGTCATTATATGCTTTTGCCACGTAAGTCGTATGTCTAGGTGAATACCAAGATACTTCGTGGTTTCTGCTTGGGGTAATACTTTCTTCCCGAGTGTTACTTGTGGACAAGTTTGTGTTCTTAAAGTGAAGGTCACATCAACTGATTTGTTAGCGTAGGTTTTCAGTCGCCATAAGTGACACCAATTGTTGGCTTTATCCAAATGAGTTTGTAATGTTTGACAAGCGATTACAGGATCTTGGTATGTGGATAACAACACAGTGTCATCCGCAAATGTTACCATTGTTGTGTTTTCACAGGTGGGAATGTCGGCTGTGAAGGCTGTATATAAAAGGGATCTCAATATACTACCCTGTGGTACGCCTGATTCAATTACACTTAACCTTGTTTGTACATCGTTCAGCTTTATATAAAAATGTCTCTGTTCCACATAAGATTTTAAGAGCTCATATAATGGGTACGGTAAGGGTTTTTTAAGTTTGAACAACAGTCATACATGCCGATCCTTGTCAAAGGCTTGGCTTACATCTGGGAATGCTTCTGACCAATACTGTTTC
Source organism: Phaonia tiefii (assembly GCA_963931995.1). Taxonomy (NCBI): domain Eukaryota; kingdom Metazoa; phylum Arthropoda; class Insecta; order Diptera; family Muscidae; genus Phaonia; species Phaonia tiefii. The sequence goes on from OZ008367.1 coordinate 235,726,017, forward strand.
TTTTCGAAAGCAGATCTGACTACTTTTATTGTTGTATATACTTGTTCTATTGTTGCATGTTGCTCCCGAAATCCAAATTGATGATCTGGGATAACATGGTTAGATCTAAATAGAAGTTTTAATCTCTTAAGCAATAGTTTTTCAATAATTTTGCCTCCAACGGGAAGAAGGCTTATATTTAGATATGTACGAGTTGACATCTTCAGGAGAATTGCCAGGTTTAAGTGTCATCATAATTTCAGCTACTTTAAGTTAACCAGTGCTGAATACTGCATATATCAGGTTTCTCAGGTGGGTTATTGCCTTTACAGGAAGTTCCTTCATAATGTTTGACGTTATTTGGTTAAAGCCGCGCGCCTCCACAGGAAAGTCCATTTTTCCTGGAGACGAAAGAAACTTAAAGACATTATCATCGTACCTGGTTGGTGAAAAGGGCTTAAAAGCGTTCGATAGACGGTTCAAGAACATATCAGCCTTTTCTTTATCCGTCTTTGACCATATTCCTTAACATTTTTCGACGCTTTCCAAATATTATATTTATGGGTTTCAGCTGGTGAAAGATCTGAAACATATATCAAATTCAGAGTTTCTTTGTGAATGCAATGTCTTTTTTTAATTTTTTAATGGCTTTGTTAAGACGTCTTTTATGTCTTTGATGTTTTGTGCGTTGGAAATCTTTTTAAGTTTACATTTTTCACAAATTTGAGATTTAATATCTGACGGTGTATAATCAACTTCAATTTCTTGGGTGCTGATTCCCAAGCTGATTCTTGGATACATATTGTGAACATGTGAAAAGCTTCTTCAGTTTTTTTTAGAGAGATGTTTACGAGTTTTTCGGAACAAATAATCTTAAAACTGGTCCAGTTTGCTCCATTTGTTTGTAATTTGGTTTTTGGATCGACGTCATATATTTTTGATTCTATTGTCCCAATGTGACCGTCGGTGGTGCAATGGGTAGTGTGCGCGCCTCTTGTACAGGAGATCCTGGGTTCGATTCCTGCTCCAACCACCTTAAAATTTCTTTCGACGACGGTCACCTCGCTTAGTGACGGCGACACTATCGAGTATACAGCCATGAAAAAGCTTCTCAAAATACCGTTCGGAATCGGTGTAAAACTGTAGGTCCCAATCAGTGAGTGAAAACTGGAAAGCGCACAGCTCAGTGATTGTGAGAAGTTCTCCCCGGTCCCTTCATGGGATGTAATGGGAAACCATTTATTTTTTTTTATTGTCCCAATATTTTAGAATGATCCGAGGACAATCTAGGCAGTCTATGATGGATTTTTTTAAATCTATATTCTTGATGACACAAAAATCAATTAGGTCAGGGGTTTTCTAAGCATCGGAGGGCCAATACGTCGGTTCTCCTGTGGATAAATGAGAGAGATGTTCAGACATAATGCATTTGTATAGTTATCCTCCTTTAGTATTGTGTAACCGTGATCCCCAAATTCGGTGTTGGGCATTAAAGTCTCCTCTGACCAAAAATTTTGTTCCCAGTGTTTGGAAGTATTGTTTGAAATGATCTTTTGTGGCAACACACGACGAAGGGCAAAATATGGATGCCACAACCATTGGCCTATCGGTTCCTTTTATTTCTATGATAGTAGACAGGTTTTTTTTTCACTAACTTGGATGCCACAACCATTGGCCTATCGGTTCCTTTTATTTCTATGATAGTAGACTGGTTTTTTTTTCACTAACTTGATTCACAATTATAATTGCAGTAGCCCCTCTTGCAGTGCCTGCAGGATAATTTGTGGTATAAACGCTGTAATTTTGTATTTTCATATGATTTTTCTGGGTGAAATGTGTCTCGGAGATAAGCATAATAACAATATTGTGGCTGTAGAGAAAAGTTTTTAACTCAAGGACGTGGTGGTTGAGCCCATTGGCCTTCCAGATTGCTTTTATTTTGCTATATTATTATTTAATATCGTTATTAGGCATAGAAGAGTTCTTATTTTAGTTTCCTTTTTTATACAGCATTCTGCATAATTCGAAGATTTACTTATTGATTTGTATTTGTTTGAGATTTACACAGAATAATGGCATGTGAAGTTTGGTTCTACTATTATCTATATATATTATATAGATATATTGCATATATTATCTATATCATGACCTTCTGCAATTAAAAATTCTTTAATGCCTTCTATAGGTGTAGATGGATGTAGACCCCTCACAACTACATTAATGTTTCTCTAACCTTTCAATTTGTACGTGTGGAATTCTGTATTTCTTTCTTGTTAAACTTTAGCTATAACGCTGTATATCTTTTATGTTGCCGGCTGAAATTTTACCTCATTTTTACTCAATATTTTATTTTATTTTATATTATTAGCTATTTCTCATAAAAGGTATACATACTATATTGGTGGTGGTTTAGCTTTGAGTTCCTCAGGTTTGTTGTTGCTGACTGAAACCAATAGCCATTAATTGTTTTTTGCTTTGGTTTGTTTGTGACTTTGCTCTCATTACTCGATCTTGGACATTTGAATTATCGTTATATTTAGTTTGCTTACCATTTAAATCTGGATTGACTGGAAGACGACATTTGTTACGTGTCCCCATCGGCCCCAGCTGGGTATTTCTGAGACTTCTCCAGCGAGTGTATTCATCCCTTCATACTGGCTCCAGGATCGTATCAATTGATATGTGGAACAAAATAAAAAAAGTAGTGTTATGCAACGTCAAACTGGTCAGGAGAAGGGGGACAGATGTTTATCCCCTTTTGGCCCACCCTACCATGGTCACGGAGTCATCCCTTTATCGATTGTGACCCCAGAACACCAAAAAAAACCCTTCACCACTTACCTTACTTCATCATCCCTAAATTAAACGTTCTAACGACTCATTCTTCGTTAAAATTTATTGATTTTATAAATTGATCGAGCAGCCAAAAGGGCAAATGCAAGTAATTGATATACTAGTTGTAAAGTATAGAGTCAAAAATACAAAAAAAAGATAATCAAACACAATAAAACTTAGTACTAACACTCGACTATCCTCAACCGAACAAAAGTTCTTTCAGATGGTCCAGGTACGACGATATACACATGTTCTTACAGGTCAACTTTTGACCGCACAATTTTGGAAACCACTTTGTCTCAATCTTACGCCCTACCACTCACAGAATATAGGAGTTTCAAATTACAAATATCTATTTTTATATGGAATGAAGGGGCCCCCTAAAACCTATAAGTTAATTTTCAAGAAATAATTTGGCGATAATCGAGATTAGGGGATTAAAGCACTCAAAAATGGTTACTGGTATCTAAAAAAAACCTTTCTTCGTTGAGTCGAGGTGGTCTGATTACTGAACATTAATTTAAATAAACTTTTTTCTTAGTACAAAGCAACAAGAAAACTTAAAATCACATACTAAATTTATTAACATTTATATTTTTCCTGTAGGCTCTATTCAATCTTATATATTTTATTTCGTGTGATAGTTTAGAATTTCTTTTTTTTTTTCCTCAATTATTTTTCCTTTTCAATATTATCTTGTTTAAATACTAATCTGATTTACTAATTTTTCGTCATTTGAGCTTTCTCCTGTTTAGAGTAGCTTTTTCCAATGGGTATGTATTTTTTTCAGCGTAGGAGTACTAATTATCAAAGGCCCAATAATTACATATAGATGTATTGTTACCTGGACAATTTATGCTTATAGTTCCCGGATCGGATATGGCACTGAAGCATTTGTTGATGCCTTCTGTGAAACTTCTGTCCTCCACTTGAGATGATATGATCGCTGTCCCTGGTCCAGATGGAGGACGGTACCAATCTCTATGTTCTTAATATGCAAAAATACAAAAAGAACAACAACGCGAACTAAATTTTGTGTCAACCAGTTTGACTTCTTTATTTGAGTTTACAAGAATAACTGAACCAGAGAATATTTCTAATTGCAATATGCAAACAAAAAACAAGTGAAAATTGGCAATCGACACTGCACTCAATGCATAGCTGAATTCACATACACGTACATACGTACATGTCTCCCCTTCGTTTCTATTGCCGAATATAGAAATGAGCACAAACTATCATTAAGAAAAAGGGAGCGAAACAGCATAACAAAATATCGTTCTCACGTATTTTTGATCTGAAGGGAGTATGTATGTATGTATATTCCTATGTATTTATGTAAATCACATGTTGTTTACTTTACTTTGGAATAACAATAAGGGCGAATCAAAAACTAGGTCATTTCCCTTTAACAAAAAAGAAATATAAAGAAATGAAATGAAATGCACAGGGCCGGACCTGCGGTTAACATCCTCCCCCCGTTGGAAGATTACAGCTTTCAACAGAAGCGTCAACAGGCAGAACTGCTACTTTAGAGACAGCACGTTTCATCAATCCATTGCTAGTACGAACTATGACAACCCGAACGACACCATCACTGCCATGCACCACATCAGTCACTCGGCCCATTTTCCACTTAAGCGGACGCATATTTTCATCCTTCAAAATCACCATCATACCAATAATGATGCTGTTGCCTTGTTCGCGCCTTTTCGAGCGCTCCTGCAAAAGTGATAAGTAAGCGCTGCTCCACTTCTTCCAAAAAATTTGCTGCATATGGCAAACGCGCTGCCATCTACTGAGGCGGCTTAGCTCAACGCCAGTTATATCAGGCTCAATTATGGTTATCAACGGACCACCAACCATAAAATGTCCTGGGGTCAGCACATCTAGATCATTTGGATCCTCCGATAGAGGGCACAGGGGGCGAGAGTTCAAAATGGCTCATATTTCGCACACCAATGTTCGGAGCTCATCAAAAGTTAAATTGCTTAGCCCAACTGTACGATAAAAATGAAACTTTGCGGACTTTACCGCGGCCTCCCATAAGCCTGCAAAATGTGGCGATTTGGGCGGAATGAATTTCCATTCTATGTCGCCTTCTAGACACTGTTGATATAGCCGCTGTTGATGAGGTTGACTGAGGAACAGCTGCTTCAATTCCACTAGCTCATTTTTGGAGCCTACGAAATTTGTTGCATTGTGTGACCAGATTGTTTTAGGTTTACCCCTGGTGGCGATGAAACGACGAAGCGCAGACAAACATGATTCTGTTGATAAGTCCTGAACTACTTCAAGATGCGTGGCCTTCGTTGAGAAGCATACAAAAATCGAAATATAGCATTTAACTGGTGGGCGTTTTCTCACATCAGACTTATAATAAAAGGGTCCACAAAAATCGATTCCAGTGGTGTGAATCGCCTTATTCGGTCTTAAGGGATCAGAAGGTAAATTGCCCAAGATGTGCTGACTTATTCTTGGCTTCATTTTAAAACATCGCAAGCATTTCGAGATTATGGAGCCTATAAGCTTACGGCCTCCTATTGGCCAGTAGTGCTGGCGAATTGATGCTAGCAAACACTGCGACCCTGCATGCATTAGCTTTTCATGGAATTGCAGCACCATAGATATAGTGAAGGGGTGGCTTTTAGGCAGAATTATCGGGTGGCGGGCATCATAATCTAAATGTGAGTGCTCAAGCCGACCTCCGACTCGAATTAGTCCAAAAGGGTCAATGATTGGCGACAGGGAATATAGCTTGCTTGACGATGAAATTTCTTGCATTGATTGCAACGCTTTGAGCTCCGTTGCAAAATAGATTATCTGTATGTTTCTAATCAAAAGGTTAGTGCCCATCTTGACGTAATTTGGCGTTATTTCTTGAATAGGTTTTCTCCATTTGAAATATGCAAAAAATTTATAAACATAGGCAAATATACGTTGCATTTTTGTGAAAGAATTGTGATACTTGTGTTCAATGACAAGGCCAAAATGGTTTTACGTCGTTCGGACAGTTCAGCTACAAACTCCAGAGTACTTGGCCACATTGACGGATCAGCAGGCAAAAAAGCAGGGCCTTCACGCCAGAGAGCCGAACAAAGAAGCTCTTCAGGGGCTACACCTCTCGACAAAATATCAGCGGGATTTGAATCTGTCGGTACATAGTGCCACGGCATCTTACGGGTTATTGATTGTATTCTGGACACTCTATTCGAGACAAAAATGTTGAAGCTGGAGGGCTCCTCTCGTAACCACGACAATACCACCATGGAATCCGACCAACAGTGTACTTCGCAATTATTTGGCAAGATTTTAATGATGACATCAATGAGGTCAGCCAGAAGCGCTGTAGCGGACAACTCCAATTTAGGCACAGTAAGCGTTTTTAATGGTGATACTCTTGATTTAGAACAGAACAATTCTGTCTTTACTATGTCTCCTAATTGACATCTCACATAGATGCATGCACCATAAGCAGGCAAACTCGCATCACAGAAGGCATGGATTTGAACGCTTGATTTTGTCATAGAAACAAACCGGGGATAGGCAAACTTATGAACGGCGGAAAATTTTGAAATATATTCAAGCCATGCCGTATGCAGCGACTGAGGCAAACTTTCATCCCACTGGAGGCGCAGTTTCCACAAATGCTGCATGAAGATTTTTGCCTTTGTTATGACTGGACCAATTAAACCACGCGGATCATACAAACGACCAATCGACGGTAAAACTGATATCTTGCTGACCACTTTACTAGAATCCACAGAAGCACAGGAAAACATAAAATTATCGCTTTTAGGGCCCCAGACGAGTCCAAGTGTTTTCGTGACATTAGTTCCATCATGAAATTTAAGCATCTGCTCGCACTGATCAGAAGGCAGGTCATTCAAAACTTCCGAAGCGTTAGAAACCCATTTGCGAATTATAAATTCACCCTTTTTTAGCAACGATGATACTTGCTGCCTTATAGCCAAAGCTTCGTCAACGGAGTTGGCTCCAGATATTAAATCATCTACATAAAAATCTCGCCTTAGAATTTTTGCTCCCAAAGGAAAGTTCGTCTCTTCATCAGCTGCTAGCTGGTGCATAGCTCGAATAGCCAAAAACACTGCTGGCTTGGTACCGTAAGTAACGGTGTTGAGCTTGTACATCGCGATGTCATCAGTCTCGTTTTCTCTTCACAGAATACATTGCAGGTAATCGTCGCGATGGGAAACTCGCACGCACCTATACATTTTGCATATATCGCCACTGAGCGCAACCTCGAAGAAACGATACCGTAAAAGCGTGCTAAAAAGTTTTGGCAGTATGCTGGGACCAGCATGTAATATATCGTTAAGCGCCAGGCCGCTTGTTGTTCTTGCAGAGCCGTCAAACACGACCCTAAGCTTACTATCTTGCTTGTGGACACAGTGGTGGGGGAGAAAATATTTCTTTGGAGTTTCTTGAGAAGAGATTGGCGACATGTGATTTAATTCGGCATACTCACACATAAAGGCGGCATATGCAGTCTTGATTTCCGGGAAGCGTTTGAACTTTTTCTCCAAGGCCTTAAATCGCTGCATGGCACGTTCAAAAGATTCGCCAAGAGAATGCGCCCCACGACCATCAACCGTAGGCAATCGCACAGAATACGCACCCCGAATCCAAACGAACAAAATATTTGCAAAAATGTCCTTCACAAAAGCATCATTAGTTGATAGCGATAAGCGGAAATGAAGTTGAATAGTCCCCTTGCCGAGATTTGACGTATAAATCAGCCGATTTATTTATTACAAGGCTTCCATCTCCTATACCAGAAACTGTGGCACGGACTCTGTTGCATTTAAGCTGCAACCTATTCACCAAATTGCTTGAAATTAAATTAAGCTGCGATGCCGAATCTAAAATTGCACGACAGGGCACCAACACGCCGGGACGACTCTTTACTAGAATTATTGCAGTGGCTAGTAACACATTTACAGCGGACGATTTACCACTCTCAGAGCCTGGTGTTGACGTGACAAGGACAGCTTGAGATATGGTTGGCAACATTGGTTCTTCTCACTTTCCATATGCAACAATGTATGATGTCTCGACGAGCATTTACGGCAATCCCCAGACACGCAATTTTTTAACATATTCCCTTTTTTAAGGCAGTTCAAACATAATTTTAATCTTTTCACCTCTTTAAAGCGTAATGGCGGAGAAAGATTAGCGAAGCGTGAACAGCTTGTTATGAAATGGTCGCTTGAATCACAAAAAGCACAGAAACCTGACGCAGTTGCAGACGAAACATGAATATGTCGATAATTCTGTTTAGAATTTTTGGAGATTTGATTTTGTACCCTGGAACCCATGGAATTTTCCAGGATTTCTAAAATTCGGCAACGGCGTTCCAAAAAAGTGGCCATAGAGCTCCATGCTGGTATCTCATTTATGGGCAAATTTTCTTCCCATCTTGAACGTGAATTTTCATCCAGCTTTGAGGTTACAAGAAAAATCGGGATACCATCTGCAATTTGCTCCCTTGTACAAATTGTTTGCAAAGCGCGCAAATGACCATTCATTTTATCACTCAAGCGACGTAGGCTAGCAGCTGAACCATCGTCAACGGTGCTTAGCGCAAAGATTTCCTTTATATGGCTTTGAAATTCGGCAGCTTGTTGTCAAAACGATTTTTTAACAAGCATAATAGCTTGCATCGTTGAACTCTAAAGAAGCTATAGTATCCAAAGCAGCATCTCCCAAACTTGCCCGAAGGTAATGCAGCTTTTCAAGGTTGCTTAAATCATTGTTTTCGTGTATTGCCGATGAAAACAAACAAAAAAAGTTGGCCCACTCGGAATATGAACCACAAAATTTGGGCAATTGAATGTCTGGTTCTGCGCATCACCGACGTGTTTAACGATGGCGGATCGTGCTGAGACATTTGCAGAAGAGTTGATGAGCGTTGATTAGAATAAACCATATTATTTGCTGCCATTTGTCGAGTTATTTTTGCCTTTACGTCAAAATACAAAGAAACGAAACTCATCCAAATGCGCTAGTTTCCCTTTCTTCCAGAACTGATTGAGCCATTTCGAATGTTCTGTTAATATTTTCGACATAATCCATGCGGACAGATAATGCGGCAACATCAAATTCCCTTAACTTCTCCTCAGTAAGGTTCTCGTTCAACCTTCAAGCTGTTTTACAATTGCCGCAACCTTCGTTTTGCACGACGATAAATCCGTGGCGCTTTCAGTCTCAGGCATCGTATATGTTAAGTATTTTATGTACAACGACCAAAAGCAAACCAAAACAATCAAGCTGATAAAAAATTGCTAGCTGTAACAAAAATGCCAACAAATATCCGACTTGATATTTGTTCAAATATCCGATTTGATATTTGTGCAATAAAACAATCACGTCGGGGTCACCAATGTTCTGGCTGCAAGCGTTTTTGCAGTCACCTTAATATGCAAAAATACAAAAAGAACAACGCGAACTAAATTTTGTGTCAACCAGTCTGACTTCTGTATTTGAGTTTACAAGAATAACTGAACCAGAGAATATTTATAATTGCAATAATCAAACAAAAAACAAGTGAAAATTGGCAATCGACACTGCACTCAATGCACAAACTATCATTAAGAAAAAGGGAGCGGAAGAGCATAACAAAATATCGTTCTCACGTATCTTTGATCTGAAGGGAGTATGAATGTATGTATATTCCTATGGATTTATGTAAATCACATGTTGTTTACTTTCCTTTACCTGGCAATAACAATAAGGGCGAATCGAAAACTAGGTCATTGCCCTTTAACAAAAAAGAAATATAAAGAAATGAAATGCACAGGGCCGGACCTGCGGTTAACGCTCTATTTTAAATACATCTATTTTAGTTTTGCCACCGTAACTATTTTTTTCATTCATTATTCTAGGTTCGTCCGAATGGTCCTGGCCTATTGTCTCGGTAACATACACCTGTATTTGGTATATTATTCAATAAAGCATGCAGGTTTGAAATTATCTCTTCAATACCCATTTGTTCCTAGTTGACTCTTCTTATGATTTCCTCCGTTAACAAAAATGAGGCCAAAAGGTTGGTGTTCGCGTTGAGCTGTTATTTTTTTGTTGAACTTATTACATTAATTCAACCACACTAGTCTGAACCACTATAAAACTTATTTTTCGGATTACAAATGTTGCAGCATCCGATCTAGGCCGCGCCTACTAGTACACTATTGCCGCTAGAATTTGTCATGGACTAGCTTGTCACAATTCTTCCCACTGTAGCCATGTTTAATGCGTTTTCCAATCCAATTCAATCGACTATTCATCCTTTTCCTATCATGTTTTCCTTTTTTTTGTGGTCCTCAAACCCTTAACTATCTCTTTCCTAAGTTTTAGGCGGTTTCCAAGTCCTTAGCCATCTCTTTTCTAAGACTTTTTGGCGGTTTTTTTTATGTCCTTAACTGTCTCTTTTCTGAGACTGTTTGGCGGTTTTTTTAGGTCCTTAGCCATCTCTTTTCACAACTTGAGTCGTTATATTAACATAACTTCCCTCTTAACAGAATTATAAACATTAACATAACTCCTGTTCTCTTATATTATTTTATGCCTTCAGACGAAAGTTCAAATTAAAAAAAAATGGACGACCCGATTTCATTCATTAAACCGGTTACTATTACTCATACACTACACTAACAAAAATGTACTATTCCGGACTTTCATATGGCCACACTGTTTTAGCACATATTGACAACGTGAAAATAGGTAATGACAGCCACGAAAAATTCATTCAACACACACAACGAGGTAAGTAAAGATTAGTAGTCTAGATAACCTATCCTATTTTCAGGTTTTAACTGATTAAAATTGTTCTAAAATAGGGGTTTCTCCTATTTCTCTTTTCAGAGTACGGGTTGTGTTGCTGGGAGGAATTACTGGAAAAAATTGCATCTTCTGAGAAACACACACAATTGTATGTACATACTTATATGCATACATATGTGTATGGAATTCTAGAAGAAGAAACACTTTTCCAAGAATACCTTAGAAAAACATACTCCCTTGTTGGAGCACTATCGAAAAAGTCGGGCCAGGTGGATATAACCAGCTAGCTCCCGTGGCCCGATTTTTTCACGTCTCACTTTTCTGGACGTTAAAACTGGAAAAGCTAACAAAAAAAAAACAAAATACTAACCCGGAACGAATCACAAACAACCAACAAAAAAAACACATGAAAAACAGAAATAAACTAAAAGAAATAAAATCAAAATACAGGGGTTTGGACCACCACACTTCAATGCCCCTGTTTGTAAAAATTTTAAATGGTAAAGAGTGGTTATTATTTATTATTATTATTTTATTTTATTGAGTAGACAATATGTGACAATGTTTGTATTCGATAATCCGCGAAGCTTTTGGCTTGTCTGCAGATTTAGAAATATATATATTGACAATATCATTTTAAACTAGTTTCAACTCTTAGTTAAGTTGCAAATTAAATTCATACATGACAACTATTTTATAATAATAAGTTGATATTTTGATTTTTAGTTACTTTGATATAATTAGAGATTTAAAAGTTTAAATTCATTATTGATTATTTAAGAAATATTTCTTTAAATTTTGTTTTTTATTGAAGATGTTATTTATATTCAATAAGTTTGTTGGTAATTCGTTGGTGACCGTTGGTAGCAATACTGCTAGTGAATTTTTTCCGTAATTAGTCCGGAACGCTGGTATTTGGAATCGTCCTTGCGTTCTACTCCTTGTTCCGTGTTCATGACTGATTGGGCGAAAAAACTGTGTGTTTCCATAAAATTCATTTATGATTGTTAATTTGTGTATATTTGTAACGCTGAGTATATTAAGGTTTTTGTTTAACGCATTTGAGTTGATCGAGATGTCGCTTATTGTTGTATTGTTTTCTTCAGTTCGTATGTTTGTATGTTGTTCATTGTTGGTATTAAATATTCGGTTTTGGGTAAATGATTTCCGTTGATGTTTATATAAAATTTTTAGTAGTCTTGTTTGTGTTCTTTTGTAAGTTCTTGCAATGTGTTGAGGCTCCATATGCTGTTATTCCATGTCTCAGGCTTGATTCGACCAGCGAGTAATATACTTGCCTTGATATGTGGCTGGGCGCACAATTGCTTAAGTGAAATAGTGCATACGCCGCCCTTTTCAGCTTTTTTTGCAGGTGTTCTACATGGATTTTCCATTTGAATAAATGATCTAGATGAACTCCTAAATATTTGTATGTGTTCACTTGTTCAATCCGGGTTGTACATGTGCATGTTTCCGTTGATATTATATTGTTTTTATTGTTTGAGCTGTGTAGGCAATTGTTGCTATGGAAAATTAATTCTTTTCTGGTGGCAGGCAGATGTCGCGGCCTGAAATGCATTAATTTTGTTTTTGGTGCATTTATTATTAAGCCTCCGTCATGGCACCATTTTGTAATTTTGTCCAATTCTATTTGCATTAAATCTATCGCCGTGTCACTACATTTATTCGACACTATAATGGCAGTATCATCCGCATACGCATATGCAGTGCTATCTCGTAGAACCTTCATCATATCGTTGGCGTAGATTATGTATAGGATTGGTCCAAGCTTTGATCCTTGGGGAACACCCTGTGTTAAGGGTACATTATGGCTCATTTTGTTTTGCAGCTTCACCGAGTAATATCGGCAATATAGGTAATTTTTAAACCATTCTAAACATTTGCCTCTTATTCCGGTATGTTCCAACACTTCAATTAGTTTAGAATGCGATATGGTGTCGAAGGCTTTACTAAAGTCTATGAATAGACCAAGACAGTGCTCATTCTTATCGAGTGACTTATTGATTTGATTGGAGAATAGCCCTAGGAGTTGATTAATATTTTTGCCCTTTTGAAAGCCAAATTGGTTTTCATTTATTAGCTTATATTTTGACAAAAATGCATTTAATCTCCTAGCCACTATTTCTTCAAGGACTTTTTCAACTACTGGTAAAATTGCAATTGGGCGATAATTATTGTAGTCCGACTTTTTTCCGTTTTTGAATATTGGCCTTATGATTGACGTTTTCAGTACATCGGGTATTACAGATTCCTCTAAGCTTTTATTTATAAGGGACGTGATTATTGGTGTAAGTTTTGCTGCGTTGTTTTTTAAATCTATCCCACGTATGCCATCTGCCCCTGCACTTTTCCTTGGGTTTAGGTTTTTTAAAATATTAAAAATTTCTTGCTCGTTTGTACTATCCATAAACATAGAGTTTGGTACATTAGTTTGGACATGAGCTAGTGTTTTTATGTTGCATTTATGCGTTATGTTTTGTACGTTTTCGTTAAATTTGGTTGCAAAGTTTTGCGTAATTTCGTTGGTATTTGAATTTGGAAAATTTCTTTTTATTGTTTCTTCAATGTTTTCTGTTTTATTTCCTATAATTTTATTTATTAATTGCCATGTTGTTCTTGCATTATTTCTATTTCGTAAAAATAGATTAAAATTGTATGCATTTCTTGCGAAAATTATCTTTTTGTTTAAGGTATTGTTAAAGCTTTAATATATTTTTTCATTTTCTTTATTGTTTTTGTTTTTGGACCACTTTTTATACAGATTATCACGGATATTACAGCATTTTAGCAGTGCATCACTTAGCCACGGATAATCATTTCTTTTTTTAATTAAGTTCTCCTTTTGTATTGATTTTTGGTATATATTATTGAAAACTTTGCATACATTATTGTATAGCTCGCATGTATCTTTAGACCGTATAATTATTTCATCCCAATTTGTTTCGTTTATTAATCTTTTTGTTATACATTTTTCTGGTTTCAGTACACTGTGCTGCCATTTGTGTTTTGTTCTTTGTTTTATCTTTGTTTTGAATGCATCCCATTATGGTAAAGTGATCTGATATTGTTGTTGTTATTACTGCTGCTTGTGCTTGTGTTTTTTTTTCGTCGCATCGAATGAATAGATGGTCGATGCACGTGTTTGTGTTTATGTTTAAGTCTTCCCTCGTTGTTGTTGTTACCATGCATTGTAGGCCATTCGATGCTATCATCTCCAAGTAATTTTTTGTTGTTTTAACATTATTTTTGTGCAAGTCAATGTTCATGTCACCAATGAGTATTATGTCTTGCGTTGTTGTGATTTTACTGAGCTCCTGTTCTAGCTCTATTATGAATCTGTTTATGTTATGTTTTGGGGGACGGTAGACGGGAAATATTGAGGTTTTTTTGTTGTTTATTTGGAGATCTATTCTTGTTGTTTCAAATGCAGTATTGGTTATATGTGTACGGTCATATATGATGTTTTCTCTGATGTATATCGCTACTCCTCCTCCTCTACCTTCTCTATTTATAAAAATTGAGTTGTAACCATCTATTTGGTAGAATTGGGTTTCATCGTTATTAATGTTGGTCTCTGTTAGAATTATAAGGTGTGTTTTATCAATTATTGGTTGTATCTGTGATATTAGCGTCACAAAATTTTTTCTCAATGACCGTATATTTGTGTGCATAAATGAAAAGGAACAATTTAACCAGGTTTTATCAACTTCAACGAAATTATTTATTATTTGATTTGGCAAATTCATTATATTTTTATGTGGAATATGTAATTCTTTGTATTTATTTAATTCAACATTCAATTTCAGTATGTACTTAAATATTAAAGTGTTCTTTTAAGTATTGTTTTTGCGTTTGTGAAAGTTTTTCTTTTTATTTTATGAGTTTAGTAATATTATATGGATTTTTTATGTTTTTGTTGATATTTGTTTTCGATCTAAATTTTAAATTGTCTGGGTTATGGTTTCGATATCGGCGGTGCTTGAAATATGTATGGCTGAGGAAGTTTCTGATTTTTTGGCAAATATGTGTCCATTCCGGGTCCAGACAAATTTCCATCCACACTCTTTAGATTTAATTTTCGCCATCCATAAAAGGCGCCTATTGTTTGCCGTAAGCTCATCATTTATATAAATATATTTACGTTCCGTGTTGTTTATGTTGACGTTAAGGTCGCTCGCGGCAAATCTTCGTTTCTTTATTTTGCTCATCAGCTCTCTTTTTTTTGCCAATGATGTAAATTGCACAACGATTTTGTTTTTATTTTTTATACGATGAGTATCAGCAATATCATCTTCGGTTATTTCGGCTTCCACCAATGATGCTATGCGTTTAATAACACCAACTCCATCGCTCTCCTCATCATATATATTTGTGATTTCTATGTGCTTGTTGTTCCAATTGTTGTATACGTTTATCCATTTCTAATATTTGTTGCTCTCGTTGTTTATCTTTGTCCTTTAGGTCATTGACCTGAGAGGTAAGATGTTCGAGAGTTTCATTTATTCTTGTCAGGTTTTTCGACAATTCTTCTTTTATTTCCTTATGTGATGTATGGAGACTCATTGCAAGTTGTTGCATTGTGGTTCTGAGTTCTCTCATATCATCTTTGAAGCTCGAAAAATCAGATTGCTGGATGTTAATGTTGTTATTTTTGGTGTTTCTTGTAGGAGATTGTGATGTTTTCTCCTTTTTACGTTTGTTTTCGTTACTGTTCGCGTCCTCATCCACTTCGTCTATATCCCGCGAATGTTTTTGGGATTCTCCGAAGACGACCGATTGGTATTGGTTGTTTGGAGATTTGCTTCTAGTCTTACAGTGTTGGCATTTCCACTCCGTTTTCCTGACGGCGCTCATGGTATTCCAAGTGGCCTCTGAGAGAAGTGTGCATGGTGAGAAGTGAAATTTCCGATCACATTTATAACACTGTATGTAGTTTATATACATAATTTGGTTTTTGCAAGTGTCGCAACTCAATCCAGAAGTGATTACTTGAGGAATTGTGTTATCGTTTGCACTCATTTTTAATTTTTTAAATATATGTGTGATAAGAACACGAATTTTTTACACTTATGCGCTGTTGAAAAATACACGACCGATCGCTTTGAGGGCTGCAACTCAACTGACTTCCACTGGGCCAAAATAAAGTCATCAGGGTCGGCGAAGCTCTGCGAAGGTTTTTTTTTTGTCGTCTAAGGCACATAAGTGACTGCCCCGCAAGAAAACTCCGACGCTGCCAGATAAAACGAAGTAGTGGCGGTGTGCGGGGTATCAGATGTTCCGTTGGACAGTCGGAACGTGGGGAACTCCCACACCCTGTCGTCTCATCAGCCGGGCACATCAGTAAATATTAGATAAGTATAGATAGGTATTTCCAGAAACATATTCTTCATAAGATAGTTGCTTTGTGTTGTTTTAATTTTTTCTCCATTTCAGAGCTAGTCCGCTTGATGACGAATGTAAATATCAAGGGGACAGAAACAAGATGTATGAATGCGACAATCAGGTACTTTGGTTCGAATAAAACAAGAGTAGTCGTGATATGTTGCCGATTAGGACGATCAATTTGGTGGCTTTCTCAAAATCTATCTGGCTCCCAATATTGTACCAATTGACGATAGTATCATAGGTTATAATTAAACTTCAAGATTTGATGTCTTTAACATGATACGTGCCAATTGGCTTCCCCTGTAGGGTCTCCAACTGGTACATGTTTTCACCGATTGGTTTCACAACCCTGCATTTCAGGAATTTCCGGCAAAATTTGGAATTTATGTTATTTGTAAGTCGCTCAAAACGTAATTCCTTCTATAAACTCCTTGACCTGGAATAAATTTTACGATACGGGCCCTTTTATTGTACCTTTCGGCGCTTTTCTCGTAAGCTTCGTGCATATTTTTTTAAATTCTTTCCCTAATTGATTCTAATTGCTCGTCGCGTTTCAAGATAGTTTTAATTTCATGATCAGACATAGAGGACAGTTTTCTGGCCAATTTGTAATCAGTTCCGCTTGAAAAATGGTGGAAACCAAAGATAGAAAAGAAGGGTGTTATCCCTATGGCCGAATGTAAAGAAGTCCGCAAGGCACATTCTATTTCAGGCAGGTACATGTCCCAATCCTTGTGATCCTCTTGCAAATAGGCTCTAATTGCAGCTAAAACGGATTGATTCTCTCTTTCAGACGCATTTGACTGAGGAGAGTAAACGGCTGTATTTATATGTTGTATTCTGTACGCATCTATCATTTTCTGAAATGCCTGTGAACTGAGCCCCATTATCTGAATGTATAATTTCAGGAACTCCAAACTTATGAAATATTTCATGAACTAGAAACTGGACTACGTAATTTGTCGTTGCATCCTTCATCGCTTTCAAAAAAGTAAATTTTGAAAAATGATCTACGACAATGAAAATATAACAATTTCCGTTTTTAGATCTAGGGTATTTTCCAAAGAAATCGATATACAATTTCTGGAACGGTCGTTCAGTAACTACCTTCCTTACAGGTTTGACAAGATCTAACATATTCCTTTATCTGCAATATCATTTTGGGTCAGTAGAAAAATCGCTTAATTCTTTCCAGTGTTTTATGAATGCCTCCATGAGCTACTGTATTAGAATTATGGGCTTTCTCAATTTCGGTGCTCGTAAGGTCCTGCGGAATCCATAACTTCCATTGGTATTGTTCCCCAAAATCATATTCAAAGTCTGTTTTCTTATAAATTTTTCCATTTTCGACTTTTAAATCCGGCAACCTCTCAGAATTTTCATTAACGATCTTTATAAGTTCAACATATTCCTCATTATCAAAGTCAAAATTATTATAGGCCTGTAATTGCAGTGACCAACGAGCCAATCTTCCGCTCAATTCTTTTAATGACATGAGCCATTTTAAACTGGCGTGGTCAGTGACGACCGTAAAAGCCATCATTTCCACATAAGGGCGAAACTTTCGAATTGCCATTACGGCCGCCAAACATTTCTTCTCGGTTACAGTATAATTTTTCTGACACGAATTAAGCTTTTGAGAATAAAATGCGATAGGGTGTTCCTCCCCTTTATTATTTAGCTGATATAGTACAGCCCCTATGCCATAATCAGACGCATCACATTGTATCCAAAAGCGTTTGGAAAAGTCAGCATGACGAAGTACGGGTGCCGAAGTGAGAGCCTTTTTAAGTTTTTGGAACGCTTCGATTGCTTCACTTGTCATGGTAAATTTTTGGCTTTTTTTTTTGATATAGTCGCAAAATTTTTAATAAAACGTCTATACCAGCCAGCTGTACCTAGAAAACTTCGAACTTCTCTAGTCGACTTTGGGATCTTAATATTCTTAATGGCCAATACTTTTTCAGGATCTGTCCTAAAATGCCTCCGCCGATTATGAAACCTAAATACCTTAATTCCTGGAAACAAAACTTTGACTTTTTTAGGCCTATTGTCAAGTTGGCCTGTCTGAGACACGATGCTACTTCTTCTAAAAGTCGTATATGCTCCTCAAAGGTACTAGACATAATCAATAAATCATCAAGGTAAATGAATACATTGTCCTTGAGTCGACTCGGGATGACTTTATCCATTAAGCGACAGAGTCTCTGTGCCGCGTTGCAAAGGCCAAATGGCATTACCCTGAATTGATATAGAGGCCTGTTGGGGACGGTAAAGGCGGTATAGGGTTTACTCTCTTCGTCTAGTTCTATTTGCCAGAAGGCATATTTTCGTTTCATCAATCCTGCTCAAAATTCCATCTATATTTTGTAGAGGGTATGCATCTTTAATGGTACGATCGTTTAATTTTCTCGCATCTAAACAGAATCTCGTTCTCCCGAGTTTGCGGACAATCGTGGTCCTATTGCTCCACGGACTTTCATTCCCTTCAACAACTTTAAGCTCCAACATATTGTCCATTTCTTTAAGTCATTTCTTGGACTGCCGGCGAAATAGGGTAATAACGATCCTTAACAGGCATCGCACCATCTATTAATTTTATCCCATGTTTTTCGATGGTAGTACATCCTAGGCCCTTTTCTTCAAAAGTGTCAAATTTTTTTACAACAGCCTCCAATTTACGAGAATGTTCGATCATGTGGTTTCATTCTATATTCCGCTTTATCGGATTTAAAGTCTAGGTGCACTTTTTCAATATTCATTTCCTCTACACCTACAACATCCGGCGCGAGCTTAAACTTCCTCCAAAAATCTATTCCTAAGTAAAGCCGTTGCTTTAAATCTGGGCATAGGTATACTTCCATGTTGTGTTATTCATCATTGTATTTAATGTTCAATAAAACTTTTCCTAATATACGGTGTTGGTATCCGCCATAGAATAACACATACTATAGAAGTTTTTATTCGCTCAATAAATTAAACGTCATAGGTACGATGGAAATTACACAGTGGAGGGTGGAAAATATGGGTTCAATAATACCAGATGGTGGCAATAGTATACAGCGATCCGCAAAGGAACTACACCCGAATTTCGTGTTTTTGTGGCAAACTAGTTGTGTTAAATACAATACAAATGAATACCAACGTTAAAAGTCAACAAAAAAGTGCAAAATACATTTAAATTTTTCAGTTCTACACCAAAACGACAGGAAATAGTTAAGTGAACATATTTTGTAACTCCACCTGGTGTATGTAAATTTTAAATTTAATTTGCTCTTATTTCCACAGACCTACCGAGAGAGTGTGAAATGAAACGTCAGATGAGAGAATAAGTTCTTCTATAGTATGTGTTATTCTATGGTATCCGCTGGCTGTCTTCACATTAGACATCATGGGCTTAACTTTGATATCCAGTTTTTCTATTAGCTCTCTACAGCCGATTTCAAGAAGACTCACTGAGGCTTCTGTATCTAGAAGGCCTTCAAAGTTCACGTTTTCAATACGTACTTTAACAAATACTCTAGGGTCCACTTTTTCATCTCCTGCTCTATTTACCGACTCTAATACAAACTTCCTTGTTTTCTTACGTTCTATAAATTTCTGTCAAACTTTTTGAATTTTCTTAGATACGAGCATAGAATAACACATACTATAGAAGTTTTTATTCGCTCAATAAATTAAACGTCATAGGTACGATGGAAATTACACAGTGGAGGGTGGAAAATATGGGTTCAATAATACCAGATGGTGGCAATAGTATACAGCGATCCGCAAAGGAACTACACCCGAATTTCGTGTTTTTGTGGCAAACTAGTTGTGTTAAATACAATACAAATGAATACCAACGTTAAAAGTCAACAAAAAAGTGCAAAATATATTTAAATTTTTCAGTTCTACACCAAAACGACAGGAAATAGTTAAGTGAACATATTTTGTAACTCCACCTGGTGTATGTAAATTTTAAATTTAATTTGCTCTCATTTCCACAGACCTACCGAGAGAGTGTGAAATGAAACGTCAGATGAGAGAATAAGTTCTTCTATAGTATGTGTTATTCTATGGATACGAGTTTGGGTTTATACTTCGGGTTGAAAATTTTAGCTCTAGTTTGTTCATAATTTTCCTCCCTATCTTTTAATGTTATATAATGTCTCAATCCGGGTAAAAATTTCTCTTCTTCAACATTTGTTAAATATTTATCATTACGTTCCGGAGCTAGTCCTCTATTATCTGCGGGGTCTCCAAGGGACGTGGTCCCCCTGCTATCTCCACGCCCCGTCTTCTGTTTCCCTGCTGGCAACTTGGGCACTTCGGTGCTATGACATCTGGCTTACCACATCTAAAACAGAAAACATTTCTAGCCTTTCGACAGTTAGCAAAAGTATGACCTCGTTCTCGACAATTCCAGCATACTTTATCTTGTCTCTGGTCTAGGTTAATTGAAGCTATTTCTCGTGGAGGGTCCTTATTTATATAGGGGTACGCACTCGGTTCTAAATAGACCTCGTTTACCCGCTGCCTATGACGAAAAGGATTTTGGGCATTTCCGCGATCTTTACTGGCTAACTCTATTTCCAAATCTTTACAAACCTTCCTTAGGTGTTCTACTGAAGAGAATGTTTTTAGATAGATTATCCAATAAATCCTCTCCTTCACATTTTTCTGAACTACCTTAATCATATCTGTCTCCTCCATAGGCACTAATAGCTTGCACCTTAACTCATTCATTGCATGGAAATAAGAATCAATACTTTCATAATCTCCCTGTTTTCTCTTTAGTAGATCCGTGATAAGCTCAAAATTGGCCTTATCGACTTTATATTGGTTTAGCAATGCCTGCCGAAGACCTGGCCAATCTAAATAGCAATGAGTATGGAGATAAAGCCAGTACCAACTTGAAGCCTCCCCTTTCATCAAAAGATGAAAGTCCCTCACTACCTCTGGTCAAGGGATGTTATAATGCGATTGCAAGCGCTCAAGGCGAAAAATGAATTCATCGATAGACATGTGAGTTACATTGCCATCAAAACTTATACCTAACTTATCTACTCTAATTATATTAGGTTCAACTTGAGGACCTGCACTGAGCATGACAGCATTATCATTACGAGCATTGACGCTAGAACTACTCGAAGGTCTCGCATATAACATCGGTTCATTGCTAGAGGGTGTGGTTCCTGTAGAAGAACTTGATTTGGCATTTCTCAATAATTCTTCAACAGACACATTACCACTGGTTAGTTGGGCATTTTGATGACTTAGTGCTTGTGAAGGGCCGTTCAATTTACTGACGATATCGCTAAGGGTCTTTCTAATATCTGTCAATTCACTTTGCACCATAGCCCTAACATTAGTTTCAACCGACTTCTGTGCCGTTAATACTTCCCCAGCGACCAGTTGTCTGATTACCGATGGGTGGAATGCTTCCGCCGAAGCGTTATTTTCATTTTGCAGGCCTTCATTTCCCTGTGATCTTGAATTTACGGTCGCAGACATATCCACGAAGGTTGGGACCTCATTAGACTGTGACATTGGTACTTTTTCCAATAGCGGTTGTTTAGGTACAGTAGGATGAATAGTTTTATTTAAATCTAATTCGCCTTCTAACGCTCTTTTTCTCAATAATGTAGTGGATCGAGTTTCAATACCACTCATAACTCATAAATCCGTTTAATTAATCTTGTAATAACTTAACAACAACAAAAATCAAAATCCACAAAAAAACACTCTACTTTAACAAATCAAAAATTTAAACATAAATATTTACCAAATGCTTAAAAAAACTCGTTATATTTTTCGCAAATAAGAATCTAAGAAATAGCTATTAATTATTATTATTATTAGTATTAAATCAGTGAGTGAAAACTGGAAAGCGCACAGGTCAGTGATTGTGAGAAGTTCTCCCCAGTCCCTTCATGAGATGTAATGGGAAACCATTTATTTTATTTTTATTAAATTTAAACCACAGGGATGATGAGTATATATAATGGAGAAGGTGGTGTATGTATTGTTGATCTTCACTCACTTTATGAGCACTCCTTACAAGTTGGAGGACACAAGTTCAACAAAAAAAAACTTATCAGTCCAGTAGCTTCTTTGGCCGTTTGCCTAAACGGTCTGCAGTACCAAAGGACAGCATTTAAATCGTCTCAATACTCCTGACCTCAAAGCTCTGGCCTCGATCGGTTATCGAGAGGAATTAAACTGCTCCTTCACTGGACCTTTTTTCCGGAAACTACTTTTTAGTACATCTTTACATAATAGGGTCTTTACCAAAACGAACTCCTATGATAGGATGCCATAATATCATATATTGTCAGTTTTTCTCAATACCTCAGAACACATTGCGTTTCTCCGCATACTTCCGGAAATCTACCAGAACGGCTAAACAGATAACTTCAAAGTTATTCTAAAATTAAACTTAAACTTAATATTTTCCATTAATGTAGTGGGTTATGTGTGGCCGTCGGTGGTGCAATGGTTAGTGTGCGCGGCTCTTGTACATGAGATCCTGGGTTCGAACCCTGCTCTGACCACCTTAAAATTTCTTTCAGCGGCGGTCACCTCGCATAGTGACGGCGACACTAAGGAGTATATAGCCATGAAAAAGCTTCTCAAAATACCGTTCGGAATCGGTGTAAAACTGTAGGTCCCAATCAGTGAGTGAAGAGTGGAAAGCGCACAGCTTAGTGATTGTGAGAAGTTCTCCCCTGTCCCTTCATCGGATGTAATGGGAAATCATTTAGTTTCTTAGTGGGTTATGGTAATGTGTTCTGGTTTTCTACACATAAAACTTTACAATTTTGAAAAGGCGTTAAAAAAACGCCGAAGCCTTCCGTTTGGGCGCCATATTGTTACGTGTTCCTATCGGCCCCAGTATGAATTTTAACCGGCTGGGTATTTCTGAGACTTCTCCAGGGAGTGTATTCATCCCTTCATACTGGCTCCAGGATCGTATCTATTGATATGTGGAACAAAATAATAAAAGGAGTGTTATGCAACGTCAAACTGGTCAGGAGAAGGGGGACAGATGTTTATCCCCTTTTGGCCCACCCTACCATGGTCACGGAGTCATCCCTCCATCGATTGTGACCCCAGAACACCAAAAAAAACCTTCACCACTTACCTTACTTCATCATCCCTAAATTAAACGTTTTAACGACTCATTCTTCGTTAAAATTTATTGATTTTATAAATTGATCGAGCAGCCAAAAGGGCAAATGCAAGTAATTGATATAGTCGTAAAGTATTCAATCAAAAATACAAAAAAAAAACGATAAGCAAACACAATAAAACTTAGTACTAACACTCGACTATCCTCAACCGAACAAAAGTTCTTTCAGATGGTCCAGGTACGACGATATACACATGTTCTTACAGGTCAACTTTTGACCGCACAATTTTGGAAACCACTTTGTCTCAATCTTACGCCCTACCACTCACAGAATATAGGAGTTTCAAATTACAAATATCTATTTTTATATGGAATGAAGGGGCCCCCTAAAACCTATAAGTTAATTTTCAAGAAATAATTTGGCGATAATCGAGATTAGGGGATTAAAGCACTCAAAAATGGTTACTGGTATCTAAAAAAAACCTTTCTTCGTTGAGTCGAGGTGGTTTACATCTTTTTACATTTATTACATCTTAATCATTTTACGAGTCAAAATGTCGAAACAAAAAATTTTAAATCTATCGGAAAAAACTAAAATCGATGTGTGCCGTTCTGAAGGATATTCTAACCGCGCAATAGCTAAAAAAATTGGACGGAGCCCAACAGTTGTCACAATTACATCAAGGAAAAATTTTAAAGGAAGGGTTTCATTTTCTTTATCTACGTATGAGTAAAGAAAAATTATCAGAATTGCTTCTAATTTTACCTTATCCTTGTCAAAAATAAGAGCTCCAGCTGGAGTGGAAGCGAGCAAGTTATCAGTACGCAGAGTAATTAAGAGCTGTGAGTATCTTAAATACCTGAAATTACAAAACTTACTGCTCCTCGTAAAGAAAAGCGGCTGCAATTCGCAGGAGGTACCGGGCGGCGCAAAAGATAATAATTAGAATAAAAACAGTTATTCTGTTATTACGCTAAGTAGCTGCCGACATAATACCTTTGAAGTAAAATAAAAAACACCGAACGACCATATGTAAGTTAAGCTTCTTCGAGATGAAGCTTGCAAAAATAAACGGTTTTCTGTGAACTTATCAAAAGTCCACAGACACTACTACGTTGACAAAACTCAACGGACACGAGTTAATTAAAATAACACCAGTTAATTAAAACAACCGAGTTTGGATTTTAATCGAACTGTCTTTATTTACTGCTATCAAACAAGTGCGAACAATAAACATTTAACCCTTTCACGTCCATAAGGAAACCAGTGTTATTTTTTAATATCCAATGGATTTTTTTAATTGATTTTTATACAAAATAAACTAAAATTGCAAAGTAATAAAAATCTCGTGGCTAGATTTTCTGGAATTTTGTGGGAAATATTTTTCCCAATGGGCGATAAAGGGGGAAAAAATACTTCAGTTTATTGATTTTTTATGAATGATTTTACAACTAAAAAAATTGAATGTAAAAATAGGTTTAAAAATACAAAACTAATTGTGGTATTCTGCAAAGCAATTCCTTTTGCTTGTAAAGCAGAGATGGACGTTGCACATAGCACAAATGTTATGCGTTCTATTTTCTACACGTTTCTTTGCGCAATTTACACATCTTTTCATTTTGTTCGCTTTTTGCATATTGTGCGCTGGTAAATTACGTTTTGTGCTAACGTTAGCCTTCGCGCCTTCCCTTTGAGTATGTCTTACTCTCTGCCTCGATGTAAAATTACTTATCAAATTTCATGCCACTACTTGTCGATACTCTAAACTGGTCAAAAGTGATCCCTCGACTCGTTTTTGTAATTTTATATATACTACATAAGCGTTATTCATTGCAATGTCCATAATATCAAAAAACAAACGTAAATAGTATTTTATTTTTGCTTTGCGATCCACCTCATAACAAACCTTACGCTGGTCCATGAGATCGACACCACCCATATATTTATTATAGTTTGCGATCACTTCGGGACAAATTATGTTTACTTTCTGAGCTGATCCTGATTGTCTTCTCTTTACGAAAGTCGTTTGTTCTGGTGACATAAAATTGGATAGCATGTGAACTGCTTTTGTGTCCATCCATTTGACAAAAGAGATTCCTTGAGAAGTTACGGAATAAATGTCACCACGTCTCATTGTTTTATCGAATGGCAAATTTTTGGGTATATTTTTTCTGTTTGTACGAACAGTACCGCAAGCTTTTAAATTTTGCGTCATTAGTTTATATTGTAAGCTGGGGGAATTGAAGAAATTATCAATATAAATTTCGCAACCAAGGCCATTCAACTTTTGAGTCAAGTTAAGTACAACGGATTCTCCCAAACCTACTTCCGCACTAGTTTTTTTGCCCGTATATAGATCAAATTCAAAAAGGTAGCCTGTTGAAGACTTAGCTCTGCACCACATTTTGAAACCCCATTTTATAGGCTTGTTTTTGATGTATTGCTTCATTACGTTGTGTCCTTTAAATTTTATCATGTGCTCGTCAATAGATTGCCTCATCGAGTTGTTCATAGCATTTTGAAAACAATGGTTGAAATGATCAAACACAGGTCTTATTTTATATGCCCTATCGGTAATTGATGACTCACAATCATTATTGGAGAAATGCAAATTTTGACGTATTTGCTCAAATCTTGTTCTAGTCATAATGTTAGCGACGTAAGGGACACCCATATCTTCATCAGTAGACCAGTAACTTCGAAGATTTGGCAAAACTTTGTAGCTCATTACAAAATTCATTCCTAAAAATGCTTTCATTTCGTCTACTTCAACAGCAAAGGATCTTCCGTTTTGCTCCGCATATCTTGTACTTTCCGGAATGATAATATCACACAACACCTGATTCAGCTTTGTAACTTCCAAAAAAATTTCCATTGGAGTCACCATATCTTGCCTATCAGAAAAGATGTTTACACGATCAAACTCATAATTACTTTCATAATATGTATGAGGTGTATAAGAGCCACTTGTCCATCTGAAAACAGGTTCTTTTTCCCTATGAAGAGCTGTGCTGGCATCCACAGCTATGTTTTGACCAGTTTCTTGTACTGCATTTTCGATTTCAACCACATCTGCAGCCTCTTCAATGTCTTCTGCTAAAAAGTCTTGATCTTCTTCATCTAGGGGAAGTTCATCTTCCCCATCACTATTATCCGCCATTAGCAGCTGTAATATCTCATTTTCGCGTAAATGGAACTCCCTACACCTTCTGCTTGTCATTGCTAAAATTTAAAATTAATATTGTGAACATGTAAAAAAACGAAATATCAATAGAGTAGTAAGAGTAAATTTTCACTTCTGGTCCATAGGGAAAAATGTTTCCCTTAGAGTAAATTTACAAAATTGAAGCACTATTGGCCACTTATTCATTTTTTATTATTATTTATTATTTCTCTTTACTCACCACGTAGTATTTATCACTTATAAAACTTAGAAACGTAACTTTATCCGCGATAAAACGAGCCAAATCAAAACGACCTTACGATGTGGAAAAATTGGATTTCCCTTCCTTGATTAGCTATACACGATTAACAGTATTGCCACCTTTTCACTTTTATTTACAATAAATCATCGCTGTTGTACGACATCTAGTTGTCAAAATAAATATTTGAAACAAATTCGTTACTAAAATAACTAATTCAAATTTTGGGAAAAATGTTTCCCATTGACGTGAAAGGGTTAAGCTGTAAAAAGAAACTTAAAAATATTACAATAATTTGCTTATTAATTAACCCTTCTGCACAAATTCAGATTATACCCCTCATAAACAATTTGTGGGTCAATTTGACCCAATATGAAAAACACATCCGTATAACGGTTAATTAATTTTTTTTTTATTATTTGAACATAAAATATACAAGTTCAATATTTATTTTAAGACAAGAAGTTTAATTCTGGGTGTTTATACTTATACACAACATGTTGTTTGCATAAATTGTTTTTGCATGTATTGCGACGGATTGAGTGGTTGTTTGAGTTTTTGGTATGTGGACAAACAAAAGCGTCTTTGTCTTTTTCCCAATGACCCAAAAAGCAGGAGGTAGAATCTTGAAATGGAATGATCTCCGATGGACTGGGAGTGTCGGCTACTACAGCTTCCTGGATCTTTGGCAAAAAAATTTTCCCAGAAGGCCCATAGGGCATTCGCGAGCATTGGTGGTCAAAATGACCCACAAATTGTATACGCGTAGGTAAAGTATTTAAAATGTAATGAAAAAAAATTGGCTAGTCGCGAAAAAATTATTTTTACTTAAAATCCATCAGAAGGCCCTGACTGAGGATATGAAAAAGTTGTATAAACTTGCAGCCATCCTAAGACTTGATTTTCGACGGTTGTTCTTCAAAATTGGGTCATTTTGACCCAATTTGTGCAGAAGGGTTAAGTGTTAGTGTCAACAACGTTGATCTGAAGACAGACGCTGCAATGTAAATGGAACGGAAATATAGTTCCCAATTAATTATTTAAGGTAAATGAACTAATACGGAATATAAATAAGCTTAAGTTGCACTTTTAGTCTACGCGCCGCTTTTGGAGTATTGAACCAATTTTATGTTAACTTGAATAAGCGTAGCTTGCAACTTAAGTGCACGCGCCGTTTTGGGTTATTGAACAAATTATGTGTTAACTTGTATGAAATTACTAAAATTATCAAACGTTGACCGGTCCGCGGCAACAATAAAGTTGGGGACCACTGATGTAAAGGACTGGAGAACCGTTGTATTTACGGATGAGAAGAAGTTTATTTTGGATGGGCCTGATGGCTACAACTATTATTTCCATGATCTGCGCAAAGAAAAGCGTTTTTTGAACCGTCATCACAGCCGAGAGAGCGGCGTTATGGTGTGGGGTGCTATTACGTACTATGGCACCATCAATCTTAAATTTCAAAGTGCAAAAATGACTGGTGCAAGCTATAAAACGTTATTGGAATCTGTTTTTCCGAAGTTCAGTGAACTATTTGGTCCCATATCTTGGATATTGCAGCAGGATAATGCCCCTATACACAACCCCAGAGTAGTAAAGGAGTTCATTGCAAGCCAAAATGTTAATATTCTTGACTGGCTACCCTCTTCGCCAGATCTAAACATTATCTACATATAAAGGAGGTAGACAATTTGATGACAAGCAGTTATTAATTCAGGCCATTAAGGATGCTTGGAATCAAATTTCGTTGGATTACCTAAATTCTCTTTATCTCTCAATGAAAACCCGTATGTTGGAACTTATTAAAAACAAAGGGGGTGGTACCCATCACTAATAGTTCTTAAATAAAGTAAAATAAATTAAAAACACAGGAAAAACTGTTATTCATTAAAATTAGTTAAAGTGCCTTTATTCAAGCGAACCAAAAAAAAGAGCACATTTGTGGACTTTTCTTTAGAAATTGGTCAATAAAATTTCTTTAGTGAAGAAACCACTATTGTCATGATTTATTTTATATCTCTAGATATCTAGCTTCCATCTCCAATTTAAAATTCTGCAATCGGCTACAAATTGCAAACGATACAGGCTGCTGAATATAGTGCCTTTAAATAAGTGTATATGACAATCATGTTGCTGGTATAAGTGAATATACAGTTGATGTGGTTGTTTTTAATTTGGTTGATGTTGTAATTGTGGTTGGTGTAGTAGATGTAGATACAGTGATTACTTCAAAGTGTTGCGCTTGTTTTACAGGAGATCTACCGCCACCTGGCGGTGGAGTACGGTTGATCCCCATTATCAAGCTTTTGTTTATCTAGTTGAGTTATGTAATTGGTAACGCTGATGCACAGACTGTCAAACTAACATCTGAGGTATTAATTTTACCCCTTGTTGTTTACAATTATGTAAAAGCGTTTTGTTGCCTCTTTTCTTTCTATTGTTTTTTTATAAATGAAAATAAACTCTGACTTATTTCGTATTTTAATAAATGAACGAAACACGTGTGGGTAGAAAATAACCGAGAACCCGCGGGTATTGACTGGAATTAACAAAGTTGATGTGTTTTTTACCGTGACGAAGCGGAGGTATGTAGCTATGGAATACGTGCGTACTCTTACATACGTGCGATATATCAATGCAGCATTAGGGTGAGGCGTTTCGTAATACTTGTTTAACTGCGATTATGCTATTATAGCCAGGTACTGCGCGCAATTAAATGCAAAGGCCACCCTACATTTTGTCAAGTGCACGACACAGTAGGCGTCAACGTGGGTATTACACCTCTAGACTCACGCAGTAAACCTTCGGGCCCCACGTTGTGCGCCATTATGTCATGTGGTCAGATTGCTATTCTGTTAAAAATTCAAAATTGTATTAAGTATTACCTTGCTTGACCGGCACGCTTGGTTTGCCATGCTAATGCCGGGCTGGTAAACTCGCCGGACGGACGGAGCTCTTCCCACTCAATCAATGCGTGAACAATCGGACTCAGAACAATAAAATTACATACCAAGTCGTGATACCAATAATGGTCGAAAGACATAAGAAAAGAGACGGAGCACGAACGAAGTTTCTGATAGTTGATTATTAAACGGAAACAAAGAGAAAACAACAAAAGAAAAACATATAAACCGAAGACATGGAGAATGTCTCGTGATGGTAGGGAGTACCTTCTTTTCGATGTATACAGTGGCAGATGCAGTGGCCAGTGCAGCCCGCCCTCACGAAGCCCATACGGCTTCACCATGACTCTGTTGCACTTCCAGAGTCCCAAGTTGAATTTGTAACCCAGGCTTACGCTCATTCAAATTCTCAGACGATATAAAAATTTATTTTTGCCGAACAATGAGGCTTTAAAATGCAGATGTTTTGCCTAAAGTCTAACAATTCCACTTTCTTAATTTAATTCGCGACATAATTTACTCTACAATGTCCCATGGGCGAAGCGAAACCCTATTTAGGCGCAACCAAATTCAAACCTCTTATGGAGGACCTGCCAACAGTCCTACTTCATGGGTATAATTTTAAATTTAATATACCTTCGATACATCAGGCAGGAAAATCTAAAAACCGGAAAAGTTTAAGCCACGACTTATAATTCTGGCATGACAATACGACTCGTAAAATCGTTTAAAAACAAACAATAGCAGTGAACACGATAATTCACGTTACAGAACCCCGAGTTTAAGTACTTGACCACCTAACAAGTAAATAGAATAATTATTTGCTGCAAATGCGGCTCGCGACGGGTTAGTGGTAACGAACCGTATTTGGTCACAAGTGTTTTGTATATTATAAAAATTATAGAAATATATAAATATTTAAAATACAGTCACCCTATCGTGCTCACTCCTAATCTGCTTTAGTTGACCTTTTCTTTTAAGGATTCCATCACGGACCTTAAACTTTTTTCAAATTATGATTTTCCTTTTTGTCTACTATTTCTAATTTTTTTCTTATTATTTCTTATATTTAAAATTTACATTGGACTCCGAATATGAAAAGTTGCTTAGCTCTTTAAAACTTCCAACATATTATTTAGTAAATGCTATTCTCTTAATTCTTTCCATTTATAGGGTTCACAACATAGCATTTATATCTCATGCACGAAAACTTCAACTTGAGATTTCTGTTCTAAAAATAATTAACTGCAAAATCCGTTTCCATTTGTCTTGAATATATTAAATTTCCCGATTTTACAATTCTTCTAATGAATTATGTTCCTTCAGCCTTTAACTGATCAAACTTCTCTTAGAATTTTGAAAAGTTAAAGCGCATTACGCATGTTGCATTTAAGAAAATGATTACAACAGTTTCAACAATTCAACAGTTATAATTACTTAGCATTAAAGAGTTCCATTTTAATTTAGCACTTATAACTCCATGGTTCCTTTGTGTTTAAAGTGTTAACGCTCCTATATCTTAGCTTTAAAATTAATTTAACATTAAAAAATTTCCAACTTTCGCTTATTCACATTGTATAATCTTACGATTATACTTATATATATATTTATAATTAAGGAAAAATAATTGAATTTTAATATAAAAAATATGAACTACAGAACTAAAATGTTTGCTAAAATACTACTATTTACAATTATTATCTACTACTATTTAAAGTATTGTATTGTGTATGCAGACTTTAAACTCAACTGAAATCATTGTGAATTGTTACTTAACGGATAAGAAAGATAAAAGCATAGAAAAGATAAAAGTTTAAGTTTCTTGCGAACTTCAATTGTAAAAACTCGGCACTGTTCCTTGAACCCCTAATTGGTGAGCATCAACAAAGCAAATCAATCAACAAGTAATATCAACTCCTTAGCGCAGCAAATAAAGCCTCTTAAATACAGTCCACTAAGCTACCTGACGTCACTTATGTTGGAACGTAAACTCAAGAGATTATTCCCGAAATTTATCTCTCCCACTAAGTCATTACATGGTCCTTCGAGCCGGATCTGGTCCTATCGAACCTCCAAAGATAACACAACGAAACAAAAGGAAAAGAGCAGCTCAAACACAATGAGGTAACTAATGATCTCAAGACAATCCCAAAATTAGTTACTCGGATTCGATAAGTGCGTAAACACTTCGATATTTTGTGCCAATTGTGTGTGTTATGTGTGGTGAAGTGCGTGGGAATAAAACTAATGACAGAAAAAATATAAGTACATAAAGTAATAACCCGTGAAAATCCTCGAAAATTAAAAAGAAATAGCACAGAAAAGTGTGATAAGCCCGCAAAGTAAAAAGAAAGTAACAATTTTTAAAGTTAAACGTCAAGGCAAATCGGGAAAACTTCAAAAAAATATAAAAAAAGCGAAACGTGAAAATAAAAAATATCCCAAATTGGGAAAAAGAGTGTTTTTTGGAGAAAAAAAAAGGCATAAAATATATGAAAATCGACACAAGAAAGTCCACTGAAAAAAGCAAAACAAGTTTTAAACATTTATGCTATTGTAAAAGTTCGATGGAGTGACATTTGCAGTAAAACAGGCAGAAAAATCTGTAGGTAACACAACGAAGTACTTATTCCATTCATAATTTAAACATTGCTCATGCTCGACCCCTCGATTTTGTTTTTGCTACCAAAAGTTTCCTACACGTTTAAAATTTTGCGAGTGAAGACCCAAATATAGAATTTTAATGGAAAAAATTGCAAAATTTGATGAAGGCCTAAACAATTTTCCTAAAATTTCGAAACTTAGTCCTATATCAAACTACACGAATATTACCATTGACATTTTTTTGAGATAGCCTTGAAAAGATTCACTAAATTTTCTAATATGATTTTTTTAAGTTAACGAGAAAGTACAAACAACTTCTGGTTATATAGATATACCCATACCTAAAAGCTGATTTACATTACAAAGTTGGTCTTAACAAGTGATTAAAAATTGCATAAAAGTAATACAGAACTATTTAAAACTTTGCTTCAAAACCTACTTAAATCTTGCCTACAAATTCGAAAACCATAAATTTACTTAAATTATCTAACAGTTATATGGACAAAATAAAATTTCATGTGAAAAGCTATTAGTTTGCAATATTGCCAAAAGTTCCTCTTTTTAACAAACACAAAACTTACATGCTTTAAAATTACAACATAATACTTAATTTATCACCAATTTTCAAAATTCAAAAAAAACACATAAAACCCGTTTACATATATATCCGTTACAAAGTCATTATTTTCCCCAAATCTCGAGTTAACATATTTTGTCAGCAACGCCATACATATGTACACAAAGTATGTAACATATGGAACAATAATATATGGGAGTGATAAAATATACGTACATACACATGTATGTAATATAATATGCGACAAATATACTTGGCTAAACGGGAAATAATATAATAGTAAGGAAAGGTCAGACATACAGGCAACGAAAACGAAAATATTCTAATCGGTATCTATGGGGTACAATTTTGCCGCGCTCATACATCGTTGGTTTCATCACACACTGCAGTTGTTGTAACTCATCCCTTAACAAAGAGAATTGTTCCTTGTACGATTATATCAACTCTCTTAGACCCCTTTCACACTCAGCAAGTTACTTGCGCAATTCTCTTGCCCAAGTCTTGGTTTATTGATGACAGAGGTAAGGTCGGGTTAGGGGAATAAATTTGAGGTACAGACTTGCTTGTACTCGGAAAGTTGAAAAACTGACTTGCGCAAGTAACTTGCCGAGTGTGAAAGGGGTCTTACTGTTGTAACCATTACACCGTTTAATCTCAATAGTGGATGGGGGATCTCTTGTATTTGATGATGCAGTCGATGCAAAAAACGGTACGTGAGATTTAGTACAGTCGGTATGAAAAGCTGGTATGCCATACTAATATTCGAATGAAACCAGAATAACGAGAATAAATTACTGTGAATTAAACTGAGTAATTACATTTAATTAAAATTGAAAACCTGTCAAAAGGTTTGCACCGCAAGTAAAAGAAAATAATCAAATACACATAAACAAACATTCAAGTAAACGTATACAGCGAATTAAATAAATTTAACAACAAATTAAAATATAAATTAAAACAATTATTTAATTAAAATTAAACCAATACCATTCCAAGGCTTTTAAGTCTTCAATATTTAAAAGGAAAACTGAAAGTTCACATCGCCATAATTTTAATTTATTGTTTTTCAAAAACTAAGCACGCAAAATTCACACAAGTTTTCACAGAACCATAACACACACAAAAACTATTCACACAAGTTTTTCACAGAACCATAACTCACAAAAATAATCACACAAGGTTAACTGAAACTCAATATAAAAAATATTTATACAATTTTAAACGAAATTACTCAAAAACAAAAGATTTATACAATATCATTTGGAAAATGTTATCACCAATATTGCAACTTCTCAACGAATAAATGCTGGATCGAATATTGTGTTTTGGAATTAAATTTAATTGATTTAAAATTATTAGCAATAGAAATTGTTTGCGGAGTTACACTACTTGGATGACTGATTATCACTCCGGGTATGAAAGCGAACAACAGGAACATTTTTCGACAATGCACATCATAGCTGGACTGGAACAAGGAGTACAAACTATAACCGACGAGAATGGAAAGGACATGGCAAGGAACAAAATATCAGATACCATCACGAACTACAAACGCAGGATGAAAAACACAGACTTGGAGAAGTACATATTGGCAATTTATCATGATGCGGAAACATTTTTGGGAAAGCACAAGGACAAAATTGTGATTACAACAGAGGACAAGGGTGACAAGACGGTAGTTATGTACAAAGACTAATATAACGCTAAAATGCATGGACTCCTAGCAGACAAAAACACTTATAGAACACCGAAAACAGATCCCACAAACAACCTACAAACTTTAAACAATAAAGTCATAATAGACCTTTACAAAAGTCAACAAATAGACGTCTGCACAAAGAACAAACTTACATGCAACGCAGAAGTGGCGCCAAGACTATACGGTCTACCCAAAATACACAAGACAGATGTACCACTGAGACCCATCTTTTCATCGATAAAGCTACTGTGCTACACCCTATCTAAACACATAGGGGACATTTTGAAAAACATAATTTCACCCGACTACAACATTAAAAATAGCAAAACTTTGAGAACAAAACTGGAGAACATAACAATAGACAAGGACAACATACTAGTATCTTTTGATGCAGTATCACTATTTACAAACATACCGACTACACTTGCAATAGGGAACATTATGGACAATTGGACAACTATATCCAAACACACGGACATACCTAAACGGAAATTTCTTAGAATTCTAAAGTTTTGCTTAATTGATAACAATTATTTCAACTTTGACGACAAAACGTACACACAAACATACGGAATGCCAATGGGAAACCCATTATCACCCACAATTGCGGACATTGTCTTAGACAAAATAATAAGCCAAACATATGTAGAACTACAAAAACATAATATAAAGATAAAATTCCTCGTGAAATATGTAGACGATATTTTCGCGATTAGAGACAAAAACGACATGAACAATATACTTGGACAACTGAATAACTACCACGATAAACTACAATTTACAATATAAACTGAAACAAACGGAAGTCTACCATTTTTGGACATTAAAATACACAGAGAACAAGACAGACTAACAACTGATTGGTACATGAAACCCACATCCTCAGGACGAATAATTAATTACCACTCTACACAACCCTACTACCAGAAAATCAATACAGCATACAACTTGATCAACACCATAATAGACAACAGTCACCAAAAATTTCACGACAAAAACTATCAAATAGAAACGGACATTCTACTTAAAAATAACTACCCCGGCAAGACAATCAAAAACTTACTATACAAAAAGAAAAACAATATCACAAAAATCATAACTAACTCTACAGACAAACAACCTATAAAGTACATAGGCATATCCCTGACAGACGAAAACGTAATGACACCAATATTTAACAACAACAACATTAAATTAGCGCACAAACCAAACCACACTTTGAATACACTATTTACAAAAACAAAAACAAATAGACAAACTAAAACAAAGCAATGTTATCTACGAAATAACCTGTAAAGGGAACGCGAATGAAGATTGTAAACAAGTGTATATAGGTAATACGAAGAGATCACTTGAAAAAAGGATGACAGAACACAAAGCAGACATAAGAAACAAACGAACGAACACTGCATTACCACAACATATATTACAACATAAGCATACAGCTGATTTTGACAAAATCAGAATATTAGACAGAGAAAACAATACAAATAGACGATATACTCTGGAAAGCCTGCACATACAACGAAAACTTAACACCACTATGAACACTAAAGAAGACAAAGATAAAATAAACAATCACTACCAACTAGCAATATAGGGCTGAATAGGACGGACGTGATTAATTTGTATTTATAATGAATTTAACATAGAAATTGTTAGTAAGGTTAGAATATTTAATTAAACCATTTGTGTTAAGTGTTATTATTGTGTCTTATAGAATAAATAAAAAAATCCCCTGAAGAAGGAACCAAAAAAGTTCCGAAACGTTGGGAAAAAATTGTAAACTCTTGTTTACTTTAAAAAACTGAGACCAAAAGAGCCGTTTAAAACATAACTAACTAAGCTGTTGAGAATATTTTGCTCGAATTATAGGAAAGACGTTCGAGTCTTTAAAAGTAAAAAGCTTTAATTTTTCCTCAGTTCAGTTTTCACTTAATAATTTATTAACATATGCTAAGACACAAATTGCTGTAAAAGAAATATTACAATGGGTAGAATAGTTAGGGATGATTAGATGTTGCCTCGTCTGTAGTCCAAAAAAGAGAGAGCGAAGAAATTCTAATAAGAATATTACAACCCAAATTGAAACGCAGTCGAAAAATGCAATTGTAATGCAATTCCATTGTTATTGAGTTGAATTTATTATTTGAATACTTTAGTTCTGCTGACTTCCAATGAAATACACCCCGAACCCCGGTCTAACGCTTTGAATATTAGCAGCAGCAAGGTAGTATAAGAGAAGAACAGTGATATCGCAACCCAAGGTATTCGTGTAGCTGCACTGGGGAATCAACCGATATGTGTGTACGTACGCATGTTT
This sequence comes from Phaonia tiefii, assembly GCA_963931995.1. Taxonomy (NCBI): domain Eukaryota; kingdom Metazoa; phylum Arthropoda; class Insecta; order Diptera; family Muscidae; genus Phaonia; species Phaonia tiefii. Next base: position 235,762,683 of record OZ008367.1, read on the forward strand.
GTCACTGGATCTGCTTGGTCACTCTCATCTCACCGTACGTGAGTGTAAATATCGCAATGTGCATACGTTGAGTTATGATCGAAACAGTCAAATTGAGGAACATTTTGAAAGTAATGTTGTAATATAGTGTGAATAAATCTTATACGTACACGCATATGTGTTATTTACACTAGAATGCAAAATAAATGAATTTATGTAGAGTAAGTACTTATATGTGAAATTCGATTGTAATGTTACAAATTCAATTTAAAAAAGACATATAATTAAAATTTAAATAATTTATAATGTAAACTAAGTTGGTGAAAGAAAATGAAGAACTTTTGCCAACAACAGCCGACACCATTACTCAGTGTCTTCAAAACGAAACACGCACGCAAAATTCACACAAGTTTTCACAGAACCACCACACACACAACTATTCACACAAGTTTTTCACAGAACCATAACTCGCAAAAATATTAAAACTTAATATACAAATTATTTATACAATTTTAAACGAAATTACTCAAAAACAAAAGATTTATACAATATCATTTGGAAAATGTTATCACCAATATTGCAACTTCTCAACGAATAAATGCTGGATCGAATATTGTGTTTTGGAATTAAATTTAATTGATTTAAAATTATTAGCAATACAAATTTTCGCGGAGTTACACTACTTGGATGACTCATTATCACTCCGGGTAAGAAGACGAACAACAGCCGGCACCATTACTCAGTGTCTTCAAAACGAAACATTTAAAGAAAGGCCCACACAAACTGTGAAAGCAATCAAAAATTAATCACAAACAACATTTGATAAATCTTCAAGATAATTCTTCGAAACTCACTCATATTTACAAAAATCCCAAAATATTATCATAATCTCATATACTATACTTGATACAACCTCTAGACACATTAATCTATTCTTTCACATATAGCTATTCTGTGCCAAAGATTGCGCCGAACTGGAGTAGACTTTGATGAAATTTTGTTGACAAAGTCTTCGCCGAATTGGAGAAGCTTTGTATACACTGGGGTGACAAAAGTCTTCGACGAGTTGTAGTCGAGTTTTGTAATGAATAAAAAAATATATCTTTTAACTAACGTCGCGAACTTTAAACGGTTGGAAAACTGGAAAAATAAAATTGACAAATTTTTGTATCGAGTTCCAAACCCGATTTTTCTTACCGCTCGAATGGTTAATGGTTTGTATGCAGATGTTAGTTTCCTTCTCAAGTCTGTTTTATTTTTTGTGAAAGTATAAATTTTTCAGGAAATTTTAAAATCTGTCGCAGATTTTAAAAGTGTTAACAGTTGTTGCTAATTCGCGTTTTAGGGCTACTGCACAGTTGGTTCTCTTGAAGAATCCGACAATTTATTGCCCTTAATCGGTGTTTTTATTTCTTGCTACACAAGGGAAGACGTGTCCTTCTAAAACTTATATTTTTCACGTTTCCCAGTTAAACGTAAACCATGTGAAACCCCACTGGCCTTGTGGATAACTCCCATGTCGCAAGCGACACCCATTCTATAGCGTCGGTATCCACTAGTGCAGCGAAGCAAAGTAATAGTAGTGGTATATCCCTAGAACATGATCGATAACTGCTTGATTGTGATTAGTTAATTAACCTCTGCTCTAATATTGAGAAGCTCAATATACAAGAGCAAACCGACTCAATGATAGAGGTCCGTCTAAGTGATTTAGATAGCTGGTATAAAAGGCTTCAACATAGTTATGAAATGCTCATGTTGTCTCCTGCAACGTCTAACTCGCGCGATTTTAAAGAAAACTTGGAATGCTCTGAAGTCGCCCTACGACAATAAACGAGTTTTAGTGGACAAACAACTCAAAGTTCTCTTTGATGTTCCCGTAGCGACGGTAGAGAGTAGTTCATCTATTCAGAAAATACACACTACAGTGGTTGATTGCCTGTCAATGCTGAAGTCGCTTGAGGTTCCTACAGATGGATGGGATCCGATACTCTTGCGCTTTGGGAGCAATCTTTAAAATCTTATCGGGAGCTGCCAAAATGGTCTCAGATGGATGAGTTCCTCAGCAACAGATTCGAAGTTGTTGAGCGAATCTCTAGTGTTCGGAAAAGTAAAACTCAAGTCATCAATGCAATACCCAAGGATAAAGTACAAACTCAAGATAAGTTGAACACGTTATGTACACTGTGTGAAGCAGACCACAGTATTCGAATTTGCCCCGAATTTAGAAAATTTACGCCTCAGCATAGAATTGACTTTGTATTCAAGAATCAGTTTTGCAATAACTGTATTTCGCCCACTCACACTAAAGGCAGTTGCAAAAGCAAAAACAATTGGCTCGGTGCAAGAAGAATCATCACACTCTATTGCACAACCAATCGACTCCCTCCTCTGCGTCGGACAGCCCTAAGTATAAATTCTTCGGGATAGAACACAGTTCTCAATACGTTTCTAAACTACAGTATGAACAACCATCCACTACCTCTCAGGCGAAGTCTTCACAAGTTCAAGCTAGCTTTTCGTCAAATGACGAACCAATTATCCTCAGAACTACTCTAGTTCAGATACGACATCGTGGTGAACTGTACACTACAAAAGCATTAATTGACCTCGGTTCTCAACGAACTTTCGTCTCGGAAAAGCTTAGGAATAAGCTAAAACTCCCTTACCACCAATCTCGCCTTGAAATCGTGGGTATTGGAGGGCAAAGTCTGACGGCAGACAAAGAATGCGAAATTGAGATATTTTCCTCTCGTCAAAACTTCTCGTTTCTGATCAACGCTATTGTACTACCAAAGGTGACAAGACGAATTCCTTCTGCCTCATTTGATATTTGTAACCCAGAAGACTTGGAACAATTGGACTTAGTAGACCCGCACTTTAATCGTTCCTCTCAGGTCAACTTGATCATAGGAAACGATTCAGACGGTTTATAAATTTGGATGGCGTGATGAAAAATATTTGTGAAGAAACATCCGCATATTACACTATCTTCGGATGGGTGCTCAGTGAACCAATACGCGCCACCCAAAGTCAAGCATTTACCACCAATGAAGTCCTTTCGGATAAACCCAATCTTACTGAACTCGTAAAAAACTTTTGGGAGCAAGAGGAATTCCCAAATCTAAATAAGATCTCACCGAAGAAGTTTTCTGCGAGGAGTTCTATCAGAAGACAACGACACGTCAATCTGATGGTCGATATGTCGTAAGACTTCCTTTTGAACAAGAATTTCCCGCCTCAGTTCACCCCGGCTCATCTCGCTTTCTGGCTCTTGGTCAATTTTCCCGAATGGAACAAACGCTCTCAAAACCCCAAGTGCTCCAGCAACAATACAAAACTGTTCTGAACAAGTATCTCGATCTTGGTCACATGGAGGAGACCTCATCTATGGAAACTGCTCATGATGAGAAATTTAATTTATTGTATTTACCTCACCACGCTGTGATGAGACCTGACCACAAATCGAAAAAAGTTCGCATAGCCTTTAATGTGTCTCGCAAGACTAAGTCCGGATTGTCACTCAACGACGTATTGAACACAGGTCCTTCTCTTAAAACTGACCTGGTGGCCACCATTCTCAATTGGAGGATGTATGAATACGTATTCAGTGGGGATATAGAGAAAATGTACCGCCAGATTCTTGTACGACCTGTTGAAAGATCTTATCAGAGAATTTTGCACCAAAAGTCTAATTCAAGCCCAACTCAAGGCTATGAGTTAACCACCGTAACGTTTGGTCTAAATTGCGGCACCTTTCTAGCGATTCGTACACTCAAGCAACTAGCAACAGATACGGAATCTCAATATCCCTTGGGTGCAGCGATGAAAGAATCCTATGTCGATGATATAATCTCAGGTGGTTTTTCGATCGAAGAAGCTAGTAATAAACGGGAACAGCTCCGCAGGATTTCCATTGAAGAAGATTACTACGAATGATCCTAGGTTGCTCACAAATTTAACCACAGAGGATCTATATGATGACAATTTTTTGCGCTTCCACGAGCCAAACTCTGTGAAACTCTGGGGTTAAAATGGAATGCCCTCACAGACACCTTTTCATATTCAATCCCTATCCACCAAGCAGAAGCTAAAGTTTCTCGACGCAAAGTGCTTTCAGTGGTTGCTAGCCTTTATGCTCCAATAGGATGGATATCTCCTATTGTTATCAGGGCAAACTCTTAATGCAACAGATTTGGAATGTGGAGATTGGGATGACGAAGTCAGCTCGGACTCTCAGGACATGGAATGATTTTCTATGCGTTGATGAAGTCACTGTTCCGTGATGGATTCAATACACCCCTTCAGATTTGGTTCAAATACACGGCTTTTGCGATGCTTCAAAGGTCGCGTACTGCGCATGCATTTACATCCGATGTCAAACTCAAAAATATGTTGTATTATCTAATTTGTTGATAGCAAAGACCAAAGTTGCGCCACTTCAAACGGTTTCCCTGTCACGATTGGGGCTTAACGGTGCCGTTCTGTTGGTGAAGTTAGTTAGGTATGTCAAATCTACCGTAAAATTCCAAATTAGTGACATAATTCTATGGACAGATGCGTCTATAGTACTCGGCTGGCTCTGTAAAACACCTGGAACGTGGGAAACTTACGTGGCTAATAGAACATCTCAAATTCATGAGATGGTACCTAACGTAACATGGCGTCATGTGCAGACACACGATAATCCTGCCGATCTTGGTACTCGATGCATCAGACCTCAAAATCTGACACATTGCGCGCTATGGTGGAATGGGCCCATCTGGAGTTGTAACCCACCTACAGAATGGTCCAACAATAATCCTTTGGCACCCGCCGATGAAGTAAGGACTGTTCAGTCACTTCAAGTCTGTGTAGACGAACCTGAAATTATTTTTCGTTTCTCCTCATATACAAGACCGTTGAGAATTCTATTTTATGTCTTTCGGTTTTATTACAGGACACATAGCGCTCATAGAATTACGTGTTCAATTTTATTGCCATCAGCTATCACGAAATTGTCGTCGTTAAAAATCGCTTAATATCGTTAGCTCAATCGATCCGATACCAGACAAAAGCCCATTAAAAATTTTTAATTTTATGGATTCCCAGAACAATGAAAGCCATCCTAGAATATTACTGGGTAATTCTAGATTTTGTTATTTATATTTGACCCATTTACATCAATTTCTCGCTCATGCAGAGTGCAATCTTATGTGTCGAATGGTACAGACGGAGTTTTATATCTCTCGCCTGAAACGAAGAGTTAAAGGCATTGTGCACAAATGCAAAACGTGCACCATATTTATACAAAAGCAATGCACTTTGTCTCCACCATTCCACACAACTGGTATCGATTTTTCTGGTCCCTTTGAACTTAAAAGTTTCACTATTCGCCAAGCTCCAATTATAAAATGCTATGTCAGTGTTTTGCTCGGAACTGTCCCCAGCAACATTTGAAACCGCATTCGCTAGCTTCGTTGGAAGTCGGAAGGACGGAATTTTGTTGGAACTCAGAGGGTTCGGGAACTTTCTAAAAAAAAGCCTCAAGCGATATTGCCCAAAAATACGCAACCCATGTGTTTGAATGGAGTTTCATTCCACCACGCGCACCAAACATGGGCGGTCTGTGGGAGGCTGCTGTAAAAAGCTTTAAGTTCCATTTCAAACGAATTGCACAAATTTACATTTGGACAGTGCTCTACTGTACTTGCCCGCTTCGAGGGAGTGTTAAACTCCCACCCAATCTCCGCTATGTCGGATGATCCCAATGACCTTACAGCTTTAACTCCAGGACACTTTCTGAGAGGTGTACCCATGTTGTCATTGCCCGAGTCAAACTCCCAGAACTTGTCTCTAATCAACCGATGGTTAAAACTTAAAGCGCAAATTACGTACTTAGACGTTGAATTCAGTTTAAAAACTAACTTTTATTTATTTCATTCTCTTTGTTCTTAGTCTACCTTAACAAAATATGAATTGCAGCTATTCTGCAATTCAGCATAAACTTATCTCTAATGAGTTGGAAAGCATTCCCATGGTTTTGATGGCAATACGAAACCCTTGGGTTTGCTGTGACAGACAGACAGGTAACAAAGTATGTGTTAGTACAAACACATATTTTGTCTACTTGATTGTATGTAACTCCTACATCCCTGGTAGAAAAATTCTCCTGAATTAGGTAATTAAATATTGTCGTATCTTTCCGCAATTTCTTCAACTGCTTTGTGTTGAATATTTTTTTGAATTTTGATTCGTATATTATTTTTCCTTACAATTATAAATATAACAGTCAATGTGACTACCATAATTATGATTAACGTTGCATTTATGCCATATGAGATATTTCTGGTTGACTTCAATTCTTCAATCATTTTGATGTTTTCTACTTGGGTTACTTTTAGTTGATTAAAGTTAATTTCATGTTTTTTTGTGAAATTGTACAATGTTTCATCGTTATCATATGCCAATTTATCATAGGTGTACATTTTCTTGTTTGAGTATTTACTATTTAATATTTTTATTGAACAATTATAAAGTTCTATTAAGTTATTTCCATTGACATTTATTAGTTTTCTGTCATCACAATTGTGTATTAAAGAATTGTTTTTTTGCATTTTTAATTATTATGGTTTCTTCATCAACATAAGTTACTGATTGTTCTTTATTAATTTTAAGTTTACAATTATTATGAAAAATACAATTTGGACTTTTTATTAATTTTTGTAGGGTTGTATGTTCTTTATATAAATAATTTATATTGCTTATTTTTGCAAAGTATTGTTGTTCTTCTTCGATTTCTAAAAAATTTGTATTTGGTATAGGTAATATTAATTTTACATTAGTTGTTTCAAAGTTAGTAGGTATTTTGATGGCAAATACCAGTATATTATTATTGTAATACATAACACCTTGTTGTACTAATTTTAATTTGTAAAAATCTATGTTAAATGTTTCGATTTCGTCTGATGTTAGAATACTAGGGTGAAGTATATTATGTTTGGCAGTATATTCGTTCTGTGATTGCAATTCTTTAATAATGAGTGTCACCAATATTATTATGGCAATCTGCAAATTTCAATGGACGTTTAATGTTGGTAGGATGTACATTTTCTAAATTTCTTTTAATAAATTTGGGTTGTTCTTTATGTCGTACACTCCTATAATTTTTTATATAACCTTCTTGTCTTTGTTCTACATAATTGTCACGTTTATTATTTTCCTTGCATAATATCTGACGTTTTTTTGATTCGATACGATTTTTTATTGTATTGTGATCATCTTTTTGCTGTTCAGCTTCTAACGGAGTGCATTTAATAGTTGAATGATAGGTATTGTTATAGAATTTTATTGATTTTGCCATTTGAATAATTATTGGTAAGTTTTCCTCAAGATTAAGTACCCTTATTTTCTCTGATATTGTATTATTTAATCTTTCAATGTCCGAGTTTCCGGTATGGCTATTAGGTTTAGTTGCATGGTATTCAATATTTGTCTCCTCTAAAAACCTTCGGACATTTACTGTATTAAATTCGTTATCAAAAACAAGTTTCTTTATGTTTCCTTTTATAGCTAAGAATTCTCTGATTTTCTGAATAATAGTTTGGTTATTCCTATCTGGAAGGTGGAAGTGTACTGCGAATTTCGAGAATTTGTCTATAAAAATTATAAAAGATTGCTTGCTATTGACATATGTGTCAACATGAATTATTTCATTTGGCATAGATGGGGTTTCAGTATGCTGAAGATTCGGTTTTATAGGATTTCTATCGTATTTAGCGGATGTGCAGTGATCGCAATTATTTATAACTTTATGAACTGTAGTTTTAAGTTCTGGGTTATAGATTCGGTGTTTAATTCCTTCATATGTTGGAATAATTCCTGAGTGACCTGTTTCTTTTTTGTGATATAACGCTATTTGCTTTTTCAACTCCTCTATATTTTCAACATCAGTGGCAAAATAGGTGCATTTGTGGAATTTAACATCTATTCGGTTTTGATAATATTCTTTGATAGCACTTTGATATTCAGAAAATTTGCTTTCATCTACAAAAGAATAAATACCGACTTGGCCTTTTAGATTGTAGGCTGCAAGCTTACCTCCTATATTTTGCGAGCCCAAATCTTCATTGTCTATATATACTCTGGTTTTCCCGAAAACATTTATAGATTCTATATCTTTCTTCTCCGTAATTATTATTTGAAATTTGAAGCGATTGACAACTGTATCGAGAATATGGATATTGTCATTTAGGTTTTCGTCTTGTAATAAATTCTCCTGTGTTTATAGTTTCCACTAAAGGTTCGGTTTCATCGATACGGCTTAAGAAATCAGCTATGTGATTTTCTTTACCTTTAATATAATCTATTTCAGCGTTATAGTCCATTAAAATGACAAGCCAACGCTGCAGTCTAGGGTTTATATCTCTACCGTTATTCTTAGCTAGTAACCACTTGAGTGGTTGATGATCTGTGCTAAGATCAAACTCTACTCCGTAGAGATATGGTCGGAAATATTGTGTGCTCCAAACAATGGCTAATAGTTCTTTTTCGATTGTAGAATAATTTCTTTCATGTACATTTAGTGTTCTGGAGGCATAGCATATTGGATGACCCTCTTGGGTTAAAACAGCACCCAATGCAAAGTTACTAGCATCAGTTATGAGCTTAAATTTTTTATTAAAGTTTGGATATCTTAAGATGGGTGGACTTACCAGAATATCTTTTAATTGTTCAAACGCAGCAATAAAATTGGGATCATTTGAATTTACTTTTGAATTTTTTTTCAAATATTTTGTCATAGGATATGCAATTTTTGCATAATCTTTTATAAATTTCCTGTAAAATCCCGTCATCCCTAGGAATGATTTTATCCTTTTTTGTGTGTTTGGAAGCTTCAACTTCTGAATTATTTCCACTTTTCTTGGGTTTGGTTTGACACCTTTAGGTGTAAGAACATGACCTAAAAATTCCGTTTGGTTTTGTAAAAAATTGCATTTATCTATTTGGATTTTTAATTTGGCTTCCCGAAGCCGCTTGAATATTTTTTTCAAGTTAATTAAATGCTCATCTAAAGATGTGCTAAATATTAAATTATCATCCAAATAAACAATACAAATTTTATTTACATAGTCCCTTAGTACGGAGTTCATGAGTCTTTGAAAAGTAGATGGAGCATTTTTTAATCCAAATGGCATACGAATAAATTCGTAGTGTCCAAATGGAGTAGAAAATGCAGTTTTTCCCTGTCATTTTGTTTCACCAAAATTTGATGGAACCCTTTTGCAAGGTCGACTGTTGAAAAACATTGGGCTCTGCCCAGTTTATCCAAAATTCCTTCCATATGAGGAATAGGAAATTTATCAGTTTTGGTGTATTCGTTGAGCTTCCTATAATCCACGACTAACCTCCATTTTTTGATACCAGAATTGTCAATTTTCTTGGGTACAATCCAAAGAGGGCTATTGTACGGGGAAGTACTTTCTTTAATGATATTTTGCGAAAGCATTTCATTAATTTGTTTTTGGATTTCATTTTCATGAACTCGTGGGTATCGGTATATTTTAGAATAAAGAGGTTTGTCTATAGATGTTGGAATTTCATGTTGTACTTCATGAGTTGCCGTTAGTTTATCTCCGTCTTTATAAAATAAATCTTGAAATTCTTCCAATAATTTTCTTAATTTACAATTTTCATCCCGATTTAAATGATTTAAATTAAGTTGATTAATTTTACTGAAATCTGTATCTTCAATCGTCTGAATTGTATTGATATGATACGGAGATTGTTCTTCAAAAAGGATCTTTTTCCCAAAAATGTCCTCAAATTTATTCTCTAAGTCAATTTTTGCTTTAAGGGGTATGAGAAAGTTTCGACCTATAATAGCATCATAGTTGCGGTTTGATATATTTATTACTTTCCAAGACAATGTCCCTGGTATATTAAATTCCCTAGGAAATGGTGTAATAAGGCCAGTGGATGTAGAACCTGTGCCACTTAGTGTTCGAAATTTAAAAGGTTTTATTAAATCTATTTCAAGAAATTCGTCCTTGAAAAGACTATTTTTTATTATGCTAGTTTCTGATCCTGTATCAATGAGACAAGTAACTGTTTTACTTCCTATCGTAAGTGCTATTAAGGGTAATTTGGATTTTGAGTGGTTTTGAGAAAATTTACTTCCTCGTCATCTGATTCTTCTTTTAAATGATCTATATCCATTGGAGTGGCTTTACTTGTAGATAATTCAGATTGGGGTTTTGTGAATGTTTTTTTCGAGAGCTATTTGTATATGTGTTTCTATTTTCATATTGATTTTTTGGAAAATTAGTTTTTTTTTCTGTATCTGTTTTTTTATCTTTTCTACATCTTTTGTCAATTGTTCTTTTATCATCTAGTAGATATAACTGTGAATAAACAATTTGCAAGGATTCTATGCTTAGAGTTTGTCCCACAATACATCCCCTAAATTGTCCATCGATTTTCGTCATAAGAATTTGAGTTAAGTCTCTGTCCACATTGTCCGGAGAGTACAGTTCTGGTTTATCATCGTCATAGTTAAATATATCTGCATAGGTTTTTTTCGGTCCATACTCCTTTTTTAATTGGTCCTTTATTGAATTCCAATTCGCTTCGTCAGGTAATAGTCCTATTAATCTTCCAGGGTTTCCAATAATTTTGGAATTTCTTATAATGCCAGTGCTATAATTGATGATGTCGATATTATTTCCGCAAAGTTTGAAGAAATTCTCAACACTGTTAATAAACTGCAATAGCTTTTGACCTTTTCCAAACGGTTGGATCTGGTTAAGTTGGCTTAAGACTTCATTGAGACTAAGTCCTAAACCAAATGTCTGCCGTTGCTGTTGTGGTTGATTTTGTTGCTGCTGATGTTCCTGCAGTTGTTGGAGTTCAGCCATCATCATACTAGCTTGGTCAGACCTCAGTTTTGTTTCCGTCCAAATGGCCTCTCTTTGGGCCAGCTCTTGTTGTAAACTCATCTGGGCTTGTTGCTGGTCCTTTATATATGCCTCTTGTTTTAAAACAATGCACTCTAAGTGTTCGATTCTATTTCTTATTTCTTCATTCATTTTTATTTTATTTTTTTTTTTTTTTATTCAAATATTTTATTAACTTTTGTTAATTGGTTATTTTCCTTTTGTGACCAAATTGCTTTACATTAATTGCAACCAATAAAATGGTTTCTTCCTTTATTATCAAATATTTTATTCACTTTTTAGAGTCTCGGTTCACTAAATATCTATAGATATTTATATCCCATTCGACTGCGCCAATTACGTACTTAAGACGTTGAATTCAGTTTAAAAACTAACTTTTATTTATTTCATTCTCTTTGTTCTTAGTCTACCTTAACAAAATATGAATTGCAGCTATTCTGCAATTCAGCATAAACTTATCTCTAATGAGTTGGAAAGCATTCCCATGGTTTTGATGGCAATACGAAACCTTTGGGTTTTCTGTGACAGACAGACAGGTAACAAAGTATGTGTTAGTACAAACACATATTTTGTCTACTTGATTGTATGTAACTCGCACCATCATGAATTTGTCATTCGATGGAAAGAAGATTACCTCAAGTCTCTTCTTTACTTTTATTGCCTATTTTACAACCTCATGAGGTCAGACGTCTTACACATATTAATTAAACAAACAAATTAAACGAATTTCAACATATTCTTCCAACTGGCTCTATCCTTCGCCTTTTCTCGCCAGTTGGTAACACCAAGGATACGAAGGGATTCTTCTGCCTGGTCTTTCCAGCGGAGTCTTGGTCTTCCTCTTTTCCTGCTTCCATCGGGTACGTTATCGAAAACCTTTTTCGCTGGCTCATCTTCATTCATTCTGACAACATGGCCTAGCCAACGCAATTGGCCTAATTTGATTCGCCTAGCTATATCCACGCCAGAATATAGACTATATGGCTCTGCGTTCAATCGACGTCGGTACTCGCCGTTTTCTCTAACAGGATAATATATTCTGCGGAAAATTTTTCTCTTGAAAACTCCCTGGTGTTTTTCATCCGCTTGCGATATGACCCAAGTTTGGAGCCATATGTCAAGACAGGTAAAATGAGAGTCTGATATATGTGGACTTTTGTCCGTCGAGAGAGGGCTTTGTTCCTAAACTGCTTGCTGAGCCCAAAATAGCATCTATTTGCAAGCACAATTCTCCTATCATCTCCAGACTGACGTTGTTGTCCTTGTTCACGGCGGATCCAAGGTAGACAAATTCAATATCCTGGAAGTTGTTACCGGATGATAATTATTTTGTTCCGTTAAATTCAAAAAATAGCTCCGTAGAGTTTTTCAACACATTATACGACTTAAGCCTTTTCCAATTGAATGGTGTACTTAATGATCATTTTAAAATACTGTACTTAATATTCGCCAATGAAACTGCAGAATGCTACATCAAACGTTCTAACCCAATAACAACACCTGAAGATCGATATCACCCTACCATTGAAATAAATGTATATGTTCCGCCAGGACTTATAGCTGCTCTCCCTTTGAAAAAGGATAAAGCTTTCCGTTTTAAACAGTCTAACTACATTTTGTTAAATGAACTTTTAACTATACAAACTCGAATAATCTGCTATCTTCCCTACTTGTACAATAGATAATATTGAGCATAAAACTGAGATTTTCTACAACAAGATGTATTCTTTCATGGATATTTGTATCCCTAAACTGATTACTAAAGAACTCTCTGGACTTCCATGGAATACACATCAACTGGCTGGAGCTAAAAATAAAAAGAATAAACATTACCGAAAATACAAACAAACTGGTTCTATTATCAAACATGGGAGATACTTGATAAGTCGTGCAAAATATACCTAGTTGAATAAATTATGTTACTCAAATTATCTGGTTAAAATGAAAAACAATTTTAAACGTAATCCAAAGTCGATTCACAAATTCGTCAGGTCTAAAAAAAATCAACTAGCTCCCCTGCGGTTCTAAAATTCCAGGATAATGCATCTGGGGATGATGGTGTCATTAGTAACTTATTTGCTGATTTTTTTTCTACAACTTATTCGGATGCAGTTTTTGATGATTCTACCGCTTACCCATTCCCACTGATATCTAATCAAGCAATACCTATTCAACTTCTGGATACTTCAATGATTTCTAATGGTTTAAAAAGGCTTAAATTTTCATATAACAGTGGACCTGATACAATCCCCAGTTGCATCTTAGTTCAATGTGCTGATGCTCTAGCTATTCCACTGACTCTCCTTTTTAATGCTTCAAATAAATATGGACAGTTTCCGAAAAAAAGGAAGGATTCTTACATTATTCCGCTTTTTAAATCTGGAAACAAATCGGACATTACCAATTATCGTGGTATTGCAAAATTAAGTGATATACCTAAACTTTTTGAAAAACTTGTAACGGATCAGCTATACTATCACGTAAACACTTTAATATCTCCTTTCCAACACGGCTTCCAAAAAAGATGCTCGACTTCTACAAATCTTCTGCAACTTACAACTTTAATTAATCGTGGCTTTCTTCAAGGAAAACAAACTGATGCGGTTTATACAGACTTTAGCAAGGCGTTTGATAAGATTAACCATGAGCTTCTTTTAAAGAAATTACATTGGGTGGGTTTTACTGACCTTAGCTTAAAATGGATACACTCTTATCTGGTAAACCGTAAACAAAATGTACGTTATAATATTGTGTCATCAAAAACTATTGACGTTCTATCGGGTGTACCGCAAGGTACCCATCTTGCTCCTCTTCTGTTTTCACTATTTATTAATGATTTACATCAAATTATTAACTTCTCGAATATCTTAATGTGTGCTGATGATATGAAGATTTTTCTGAGCTACAGTCAATTATGGGAACAAAAGTATCTGCAAAGTGACTTGGACTCGTTCTACACATGGTGCAAATTAAATCTGATGGAGCTGAATATTGGAAAGTGTAAATATATGAGTTTCTTCAGAAGGTAACCAATGTCTGCAAATTATTTGCTGGGATGCCATCAGTTGGAAAAGGTTGATACGTTCCTTGATCTTGGCGTTTTATTGGACTCCAAGTTGAACTTCATTCCTCACATAAATCTCACGATTAACAAAGCCAAAGGTGTACTTGGTTTTATAAAACGTTGGGCTAAAGAGTTTGATGATCCGTACGTAACGAAACATTTATACACATCACTTGTAAGGCCTATCCTGGAATATGCATCGATAATTTGGAACCCAATTTACCAAATTCACATCGATAGTATTGAGTCAGTACAGAAGCAGTTCCTGTTATTTTGTCTTCGTAGTCTGAACTTCAACCGATTTAATCTCCCGTCTTATATTAGTAGATTTGCTCTTATTAAGCTGCCAACTTTAAAAAGCCGTAGATCCATGCTAAACATATCGTTTCTTCTGAACATAATCAATGGCGTTGTATGCTCTGGTTTCTTGATCCACAACATTTCATTCAACATTTCTCAACGACCAACACGTTACTTCTCACCGCTATCTGTTCAATTTTGTAGAGCAAATTACGCGAATGCTGATCCTCTTACAAGAATGTGTAAGGAATTTAATAAATTGTATTGCCTTATTGATTTTGGTACGAGTATTAATGTAATTGAAAACAATATAATAATTTTTTTAAATTTTTCATGATTTGTTTGTTTAGTGTAGTTCTATACTACCATAAATTTGTAAATAGTCGGTAAGGATAAATTCCATAGATAATAAATTTCTAAATAAATTTCTAAAAAAGAAAAAAAGATTTAATCGGTTGTCAACGTTCAAGTGCGGACCAAGTCGAGAGGTGTCCTCTAGTCGTTGACACCATCAATTTTGTCTTGCCCTCATTAACAGAAAGACCCACTTTCGCTGCTTCCTTTTCGATTCTTGAAAATACTGCAGTAACCTCTCGAAAATTTCGCCCGATGATGTCTATGTCGTCAGCATACGCCAGCAACATATGGCTTTTCGTGTTAATGGTCTTGTTCGTATTTACTGCAGCCTTTCTCATTATTATCTCCATTAAGATGTTGAAGAGATTGCTCAAAAGTGTGCCGCCTTGTCTAAGTCCTCGCTTGGTACAGAATGGTTCAGTGAGGTCTTTCCCCACTTTCACTGCTGATTTGTTGTTGGTCAGCGTCATTCTAAAGAGGCGGGTCAGTTTTGCCGGAATACCAAGTTCAGACTTAGCTTCGTACAGTTTTCCCCATATGGGGCTATCGAAAGCAGCTTTGTAATCGAAAAAATGTGGTATGTATCGATTTGTTTTTCGTGGGTCTTTTACAGGATCTGGAGTAGCATGAATATTTGGTCAGTCGTGGACTCGCCTGGTCTAAAACCACACTGATAAGGTCCAATCAGATTTTCAATAATTGGCATTAGTCTTTCATTAGTCTTTGTGGTACAATCTACACTATCTTCCACTATCATTACCTCCTGAACTTCAGGGGAAGAATCCGAGTGGAGTAGTGCTGACAAGTGGTGTCTCCACATTTTGAGCACACACTGCTTCTCAGTCACCAGATTCCCATTCTCGTCCTTGCACGAGGGCAGCCCGGTATTAGGCCCGTTATTCGATCTTCTTACCCTCTGGAAAAACTTTCGGGATTCACCATTCATCTTGCACATTTCGGTTTTTTCACTCTCTCTCTCTCTGCTCCCACTGCCATTTTTTCCGCCTAAATAGTTGGTTTTCCTCTGTTCTCAGCTTCTTGTATCGCTCACTGGCAGCACGCGTTGTAACTGGCTGTTTCGTGTCCATACGTGCAGCGTCTTTATCATCAGTGGCAATGCGACATTCTTCGTCGTACCATGGCTTATCCTTCTGCAGTTGTTGATAGCCAAGTTCAGTCCTTGCAGCGGTTTCCCAAGAATGGGAGATGTGCTTCCACTGCGCAACTGGGTCTTCGCGAAGGGGGGTATTCTGCTCTAGCAGGAGAGAGAGTTTCTGTCGATAGGACATTGATATCTCCGGTATTCGTAGCTTGTCAATATCCAACTTTTCCTGTGTTCGGCTCCGTACGTTTTTCGCCCTGCTCAATCTCGTGCGAACTTCCGCAGCCACCAGGTAATGATCCGAGTCGATATTGGCACCTCGAATCACACGTACATCCATTACACTAGAAGAGGCCTGCCATCTATTACCAAGTGATCAATCTGGTTCTTCGTCCGTTGATCAGGAGATATCCAGGTCGCCTTATGAATGTCCGTATGCTGGAATCGTGTGCTACTCACTACTATGTTCTTTGCAGCGGCAATGTCTATCAGTATTATTCCGTTACCGGAGGTGGTATTGTAGCATTACTTTATTTCGTTTATGCCTGCATAGTATTGCTGCACTAAATTCAAAGGAATATCAAGTTACACATGTTTCACATGCATCGCAAGCGGCAAGCAATACTTGACATTGCAGTCATTAACAGCGATGTATGACTCCAGTCGTTGTTGTTATTAGACACTGGCGCACTCCCCTTTTCAGTAAATTAATGTTTATGTAGAAGTGCTACATAAACAAATATTGTAAATAAATAGGTGGTAGTGAACCTAAATACATAAAGGCCTTGAATGGCATTGTATATTAATATTTTATATTGTAATACTTAATAGTGTTAAGTAAGCAAAATATTAGTATAAATAACCCAAAATTTAATCAATAAAGGACAGAATTGACTTGTGAATACAAGTAAGCGTGTACCATCCGCTTGTTTCATTTCTGAAAAAGTATTCTTTCTCTACATGCGATCCCGCCAGCTTAAAGGAACTAACGATTTAAATCAAAAATCGATCCAGACAGCTTAAAGGAAAAAAACGCACCTCAAGGAGGCTCAAAGTGATATTTGCTTTGAGTTGTTCTTTGTTGAAATGAAGTTAAAAGTGGGACCTTAAAAACTCACAATAGAAGAATACCGCCAACGCCAGGCGAATACAACTAAGAAGCAGCCAGAACGTCCACCAATTCCATCTACTCCAAAGCCAAAGAAGCGAGGAGGATACATAAACAAACTTAGAAGAGAGCGAGCTATACTGATACGGTTGTGTCGTTAGGATCCACCTCCTAGTTGGGAACAATCAAGCCGATTATGGGAGAAAATCAAGAGCGTGGAGTTTTTAATAAAGCAACACTTGGTAAATAAAGCCAATAAAATATAAGGAAAACGAAAACAAAACTGGAAAATATATATATATTGTAAATACTACACATACAATTTTGTAGCAACATTAAAAACGTGCGCACATAATATACGCACTTTTAGGGGGTAGAAAGCGATTTCGCTGTTACCTAAAAATATGCAATATACTTATACACATAATAAAACAAAAAATAAATAATAAAACATAATATATGTACTTAAACCTGTAAAGATACAAAAATTTTTTACAATGGGTGGAAACCCAACAAAACTAAGCAATCCGAAAGCCAATGTAATAAATAATGCGGAGATAGTTGATCATACTCCCCATATAGACTCCTTGTGGCTCTTAATCTTGATCTCCGTGATTTTACAAGCATTAAACTTATTACTTAAGTTATACTTGATGCACAAGAGATTAATGAAGAAAAAATACATAAGTCGTGGAAACGACTTGGACAAACTTTAGATTATAAATGGACTGGGGAAAATTGGTTACACAGCTAAGAGAGATAAAGGAACAGTTTGACAAATCACATAAATGCCTCAATACAGATAGACCATCAAGCCAAGAGATAGCTGATAAACACTTTAGGAACCTTTTTGATTGTCTCGTACAAATTAGGGTTAATATAAATGTAAATTACGATAGATTCACGGTTGGACATAAAAGTGCAGCCGAAGCATTCTACTCAGATGTTAGGAATAAACTGCTAAGCGTAGCGGCGAGAAAGGGAATAACGGTAGAAATACGACAAACACATCATAGCGAAATACATATTCCACTAAGTGTATATGAGACAGAACAGGAAATGTCTCAAACAGTGGTAGAGTTTCTTAATACAGCATCAAGGCTGATCCCAGACTTTGATGGTAGATATGAGAAATTACGCTCATTTCAGGACGCGCTAAGTTTAGTAAATACATTTAAAGGTACTCACGAAACAGTGGCGGTCAATCTGATCAAGACCAAACTAAAAGGGAATGCCAGAAATCTTATAGACAACGATTCGACGATCGATAGTATAATAGCAAAACTATCACGGTCTGTGAAGGGTGAATCAGTTGAGGTTCTTTCGGCCAAAATACTGAACATCCGCCCGAACAGTAAGTCTGCCAACACTTACTGTGAAGAGATTGAGACACTAACCAGACACTTGGAGAGCGCATATATCTCCGACGGACTGCCAAATGAAATAGCAGCAAAATACTCCACTCAGATTGCCGTCAAGGCAATGACAAAGAACTGCACCATAGATAAGGTTAAACTTATCATGGAATCAGGTCAGTTTGGAAGTACGAATGAGGCTATAGGGAAGTTTGTCAGTAGCTGTACTGAAGCTACAGGGCAGCAAAATCCAACTACAGGTAAATCCAACTACAACAACAACCGCCGGGGTAGAGGAAACTCCCGGGGTGGAAACAGATACGGTGGAAATAGAAATTTCAATATCAGCCACAACAACGGCAACACAAATTCTTATAACAATTGGAACCGCCGTGGTCAAGGCCGCAACTGGCACAATAACCGCAACGGACACAATAGTGACCGAGGTAATAACAATGTTAGGATGACAAATACGGAGCATAGCAATTCGGAAAACCCGAACGGACCCCTAAGATCAAATCAATAAACAGTAAAGTGTATAATCTTAACCGTAACCTGAGTGCCTTTATACAAGTCAAAATAGGTCAGACTAACACAACTCTTACACTATTAGTGGATACAGTGGAATAGCTAACTTTTCTTATGATCAGATAAATACAAATACAATAACTAACATAAGTGGTATAGGACCAGGTAAAATCAAGCCAATCGGAACTACACACTTTGATATGAAATTTAAGAACTTCCTAATTCCACATACTTATCATGTTGTACCCAATGATTTCCAAATACCGTGTGACGGAATAATAGGAATGGATTTTATGAAAAAATATAATTGTGTATTGGATTTTAATGACGATTTGGATTACCTCCTCTTACGACCATTTAACTTTCCACAACAAATAGAAATACCAATTACGAATACATGCCATAATGCTTTGACATTGCCTGCGAGATCAGAAGTCATACGCAAAATATCTTTTGTAACTTCAGAACAAGAAGTCCTTGTCCCAAATCAAGAACCCTATCCAGGCGTCTTTATAGCAAGTACTTTAGTGAAATCTGATAAAGCATATATTCGTATATTGAATACAAACACTAACACAGTAATACTGGAAAATCCACAAATTCGTACTGAAGATATCAATGACTATGAAGTAATCACCAATACAAAGGGTGAGAAAAGTAGAAAATCGGAAATTTTGAAAATTTTAAAGAAAAATTTTCCAAAGAAATTTGACAAAACTTTAACAAATATTTGTTCAGAATTCAGTGATATTTTCGGTTTAGAAACAGAGACAATCTCGATAAACAACTTTTATGAGCAACAGTTAAGGGTTAAAAACAAACAACCGGTATATATTAAAAATTACCGCATACCACATACACACAAAGAGGAAATCGATAGGCAAGTGGAAAAATTGGTAGACGATGGGATAGTTGAACCATCGCAATCTGAATATAACAGTCCAATCTTGTTAGTACCGAAGAAATCACTTCCCGGTTCTAACGAGAAGAGATGGAGACTCGTGGTAGACTACCGACAGATAAACAAAAAACTGGTAGCTGACAAATTCCCACTACCCAGAATAGATGATATTCTCGACCAACTTGGTAGAGCTAAGTACTTTTCATGCTTAGACTTAATGTCTGGATTCCATCAAATTGGATTAGAAAGGAAATCAAGAGATCTCACATCATTTTCAACCGCCAATGGAACATACAGATTCAATAGATTACCCTATGGTTTGAAGATAGCACCAAATTCCTTCCAGAGAATGATGACATTTGCTTTCAGTGGGTTAAAACCTGATCAAACTTTTCTGTATATGGACGACTTGGTAGTATTAGGATGTTTCGAGAAACATATGCTTTCGAATTTAACAGATGTTTTTTCACTCTGTCGTGAACTCAATCTTAAATTACATCCAGGAAAATGTTCATTTTTTATGACGGAAGTAACATATCTGGGACACAAATGTACAGATAAAGGAATACTCCCGGATGATACCAAATACTCGGTAATTGAGAATTATCCTACACCTGAAGATGCTGATGGAGCTAGGAGATTTGTAGCTTTTTGCAACTACTACCGAAGGTTCATCAAAAACTTCTCCGAGTATTCCAGACATCTTACGAGACTGTCTAAGAAGGGTGCGCAGTTTGAATGGACTGAAGATTGCGACATTGCATTCAGATATCTGAAAAAGGCATTGATGAGTCCTACACTACTACAGTACCCAGACTTTGGGAAACAATACTGTATAACTACGGACGCTAGCAAATACGCATGCGGTGCTGTTTTAAGTCAGGAACATGAAGGGAGACAATTACCAGTCGCATACGCATCGCAACGTTTACGAAAGGCGAAAGCAATAAATCAACCATCGAGCAGGAATTGACTGCGATTCATTGGGCTATTACTCATTTCAGACCGTACATCTACGGACAACATTTTCTTGTCCGTACGGATCATAGACCACTGACATATTTATTCTCTATGAAGAACCCGAGTTCAAAAGTAACAAGAATAAGACTTGACCTAGAGGAATATGATTTCACTGTTGAATATCTTAGGGGGAAAGATAATTACGTAGCTGACGCTCTATCGCGGATAACGATACATGATCTTAGGGAAATGACTGAGACGATATCATGCGTACTCAGAGTCACGACACGATCGATGACAACAGGAAAGGACAAAAATAGTAACTTGACTAAGCAGCATAATGAATATGAAAGGCTCAGTATATACGTTCCTATAAAAAACACTGACGTCAGAAAATATTGTAAATTAAAGATTACTCCCGGGAGATGTTACATCAAACGGGGAAAATCTATAATTGCGTATATACCTATCAATGATTTGGTTACTAATGGGAAATTTGACCTACGACAATTTTTCCCAAGGCTCGAAGAAGTAGCCGGCAAGCACAACATTGACAAATTACAAGTGGCACCGAATGAGAAAATTTTCGAATTATCTCGATAAATGATTTTAAAAATATGGGCAATAGAGAATTGATAAAAATTAAAGTAGCGCTACTGAACAAGGTGACCCAAATTAATGATGAAAATGCTAAGGCTATTCAAGAGATTATGAGAAAATACCATGATGACCCAATCGAGGGAGGTCACTGTGGAATTTTCAGGACAATTGAGAAAATTAAAAGATACTACTACTGGAAGAATATGTCAAAGGACATAACAAAATATGTGAGGTCATGCCATAAATGTCAGACGGCAAAAACCATGAAACATCTTAAAAGTCCGCTGACTGTGACACCGACACCGGTACAGGCTTTCGATACAGTATTCGTGGATACCATCGGCCCATTTCCGAGGTCAATTTACGGAAATGAATATGCACTCACAATGATATGTGACTTGATTAAGTACCTAATAACTATACCGATTCTAGACAAGAACGCCAAGACAATTGCAAAAACGATATTTGAGAATTTTATTCTCATCTTTGGTCCAATGAAGACGTTCATTTCGGACATGGGTACTGAATATAAAAACTCAATACTAGAGGAACTTTGTAAATTACTAAAAATAGGGAAATTAACGTCAACAGCGCACACCATCATCAGACTCTCGGTACTGTCGAAAGAAGTCACCGAACTTTTAATAAATACGTACGTTCTTATATATCCATTGACAGAACAGACTGGGATGAGTGGCTACGATACTTTACGTATTGGTTCAATACGACACCCTCAACGGTACACGGCTATTGTCCGTATGAATTAATCTTTGCGAAGTTACCGAACACCTTTGCACAATGTAAGGAGATAGATAAAATTACTCCATTGTATAATATAGATAATTACGTTAAGGAAATAAAGTTTAGATTAGAAGTAGCTCATAAAACAGCACATCAATTATTGGATAAGCATAAGTTAAGACAGAAAATATCATACGATAGGAATACAATAGACCATAATTTTAACATAGGAGATCTAGTTTTATTAAAACATGAAGCTGGCCATAAATTGGAACAAAAATACAAAGGTCCAATCTTAAATGGACTACTACTTCTACTTCTAAGGGATAATGTACACATAATAGACATTAAGACAAATAAAAAACAAATTGTCCATAAAAATAGAATTAAATTATACAATAAATAACTATAATAGAAATCTGATAATAACACTCGAGTGTATAATAATGATATATGAAAATATTCAACTAATGTAAAATAGTAACAATTAATAGTATTTAACTAATGTAAAAGAATGTCCATAAAACTTCAGTTATATGAACATTCTTCTGAAAAAGGGAGGTGTAGCATTACTTTATTTCGTTTATGCCTGCATAGTATTGCTGCACTAAATTAAAAGGAATATCAAGTTACACATGTTTCACATGCATCGCAAGCGGCAAGCAATTCTTGACATTGCACTCATTAACAGCGGTGTATGAGTCCCGTCGTTGTTGTTATTAGACACTGGCGCACTCCCCTTTTCAGTAAATTAATGTTTATGTAGAAGTGCTACATAAACAAATATTGTAAATAAATAGGTGGTAGTGAACCTAAATACATAAAGGCCTTGAATGGCATTGTATATTAATATTTTATATTGTAATACTTAATAGTGTTAAGTAAGCAAAATATTAGTATAAATAACCCAAAATTTAATCAATAAAGGACAGAATTGACTTGTGAATACAAGTAAGCGTGTACCATCCGCTTGTTTCATTTCTGAAAAAGTATTCTTTCTCTACATGCGATCCCGCCAGCTTAAAGGAACTAACGATTTAAATCAAAAATCGATCCAGACAGCTTAAAGGAAAAAAACGCACCTCAAGGAGGCTCAAAGTGATATTTGCTTTGAGTTGTTCTTTGTTGAAATGAAGTTAAAAGTGGGACCTTAAAAACTCACAATAGAAGAATACCGCCAACGCCAGGCGAATACAACTAAGAAGCAGCCAGAACGTCCACCAATTCCATCTACTCCAAAGCCAAAGAAGCGAGGAGGATACATAAACAAACTTAGAAGAGAGCGAGCTATACTGATACGGTTGTGTCGTTAGGATCCACCTCCTAGTTGGGAACAATCAAGCCGATTATGGGAGAAAATCAAGAGCGTGGAGTTTTTAATAAAGCAACACTTGGTAAATAAAGCCAATAAAATATAAGGAAAACGAAAACAAAAATGGAAAATATATATATATTGTAAATACTACACATACAATTTTGTAGCAACATTAAAAACGTGCGCACATAATATACGCACTTTTAGGGGGTAGAAAGCGATTTCGCTGTTACCTAAAAATATGCAATATACTTATACACAAATAAAACTAGGAAAATAAAGTAATTATAAGGAAATAATAAAACAAAAAATAAATAATAAAACATAATATATGTACTTAAACCTGTAAAGATACAAAAATTTTTTACAATGGGTGGAAACCCAACAAAACTAAGCAATCCGAAAGCCAATGTAATAAATAATGCGGAGATAGTTGATCATACTCCCCATATAGACTCCTTGTGGCTCTTAATCTTGATCTCCGTGATTTTACAAGCATTAAACTTATTACTTAAGTTATACTTGATGCACAAGAGATTAATGAAGAAAAAATACATAAGTCGTGGAAACGACTTGGACAAACTTTAGATTATAAATGGACTGGGGAAAATTGGTTACACAGCTAAGAGAGATAAAGGAACAGTTTGACAAATCACATAAATGCCTCAATACAGATAGACCATCAAGCCAAGAGATAGCTGATAAACACTTTAGGAACCTTTTTGATTGTCTCGTACAAATTAGGGTTAATATAAATGTAAATTACGATAGATTCACGGTTGGACATAAAAGTGCAGCCGAAGCATTCTACTCAGATGTTAGGAATAAACTGCTAAGCGTAGCGGCGAGAAAGGGAATAACGGTAGAAATACGACAAACACATCATAGCGAAATACATATTCCACTAAGTGTATATGAGACAGAACAGGAAATGTCTCAAACAGTGGTAGAGTTTCTTAATACAGCATCAAGGCTGATCCCAGACTTTGATGGTAGATATGAGAAATTACGCTCATTTCAGGACGCGCTAAGTTTAGTAAATACATTTAAAGGTACTCACGAAACAGTGGCGGTCAATCTGATCAAGACCAAACTAAAAGGGAATGCCAGAAATCTTATAGACAACGATTCGACGATCGATAGTATAATAGCAAAACTATCACGGTCTGTGAAGGGTGAATCAGTTGAGGTTCTTTCGGCCAAAATACTGAACATCCGCCCGAACAGTAAGTCTGCCAACACTTACTGTGAAGAGATTGAGACACTAACCAGACACTTGGAGAGCGCATATATCTCCGACGGACTGCCAAATGAAATAGCAGCAAAATACTCCACTCAGATTGCCGTCAAGGCAATGACAAAGAACTGCACCATAGATAAGGTTAAACTTATCATGGAATCAGGTCAGTTTGGAAGTATGAATGAGGCTATAGGGAAGTTTGTCAGTAGCTGTACTGAAGCTACAGGGCAGCAAAATCCAACTACAGGTAAATCCAACTACAACAACAACCGCCGGGGTAGAGGAAACTCCCGGGGTGGAAACAGATACGGTGGAAATAGAAATTTCAATATCAGCCACAACAACGGCAACACAAATTCTTATAACAATTGGAACCGCCGTGGTCAAGGCCGCAACTGGCACAATAACCGCAACGGACACAATAGTGACCGAGGTAATAACAATGTTAGGATGACAAATACGGAGCATAGCAATTCGGAAAACCCGAACGGACCCCTAAGATCAAATCAATAAACAGTAAAGTGTATAATCTTAACCGTAACCTGAGTGCCTTTATACAAGTCAAAATAGGTCAGACTAACACAACTCTTACACTATTAGTGGATACAGTGGAATAGCTAACTTTTCTTATGATCAGATAAATACAAATACAATAACTAACATAAGTGGTATAGGACCAGGTAAAATCAAGCCAATCGGAACTACACACTTTGATATGAAATTTAAGAACTTCCTAATTCCACATACTTATCATGTTGTACCCAATGATTTCCAAATACCGTGTGACGGAATAATAGGAATGGATTTTATGAAAAAATATAATTGTGTATTGGATTTTAATGACGATTTGGATTACCTCCTCTTACGACCATTTAACTTTCCACAACAAATAGAAATACCAATTACGAATACATGCCATAATGCTTTAACATTGCCTGCGAGATCAGAAGTCATACGCAAAATATCTTTTGTAACTTCAGAACAAGAAGTCCTTGTCCCAAATCAAGAACCCTATCCAGGCGTCTTTATAGCAAGTACTTTAGTGAAATCTGATAAAGCATATATTCGTATATTGAATACAAACACTAACACAGTAATACTGGAAAATCCACAAATTCGTACTGAAGATATCAATGACTATGAAGTAATCACCAATACAAAGGGTGAGAAAAGTAGAAAATCGGAAATTTTGAAAATTTTAAAGAAAAATTTTCCAAAGAAATTTGACAAAACTTTAACAAATATTTGTTCAGAATTCAGTGATATTTTCGGTTTAGAAACAGAGACAATCTCGATAAACAACTTTTATGAGCAACAGTTAAGGGTTAAAAACAAACAACCGGTATATATTAAAAATTACCGCATACCACATACACACAAAGAGGAAATCGATAGGCAAGTGGAAAAATTGGTAGACGATGGGATAGTTGAACCATCGCAATCTGAATATAACAGTCCAATCTTGTTAGTACCGAAGAAATCACTTCCCGGTTCTAACGAGAAGAGATGGAGACTCGTGGTAGAATACCGACAGATAAACAAAAAACTGGTAGCTGACAAATTCCCACTACCCAGAATAGATGATATTCTCGACCAACTTGGTAGAGCTAAGTACTTTTCATGCTTAGACTTAATGTCTGGATTCCATCAAATTGGATTAGAAAGGAAATCAAGAGATCTCACATCATTTTCAACCGCCAATGGAACATACAGATTCAATAGATTACCCTATGGTTTGAAGATAGCACCAAATTCCTTCCAGAGAATGATGACATTTGCTTTCAGTGGGTTAAAACCTGATCAAACTTTTCTGTATATGGACGACTTGGTAGTATTAGGATGTTTCGAGAAACATATGCTTTCGAATTTAACAGATGTTTTTTCACTCTGTCGTGAACTCAATCTTAAATTACATCCAGGAAAATGTTCATTTTTTATGACGGAAGTAACATATCTGGGACACAAATGTACAGATAAAGGAATACTCCCGGATGATACCAAATACTCGGTAATTGAGAATTATCCTACACCTGAAGATGCTGATGGAGCTAGGAGATTTGTAGCTTTTTGCAACTACTACCGAAGGTTCATCAAAAACTTCTCCGAGTATTCCAGACATCTTACGAGACTGTCTAAGAAGGGTGCGCAGTTTGAATGGACTGAAGATTGCGACATTGCATTCAGATATCTGAAAAAGGCATTGATGAGTCCTACACTACTACAGTACCCAGACTTTGGGAAACAATACTGTATAACTACGGACGCTAGCAAATACGCATGCGGTGCTGTTTTAAGTCAGGAACATGAAGGGAGACAATTACCAGTCGCATACGCATCGCAACGTTTACGAAAGGCGAAAGCAATAAATCAACCATCGAGCAGGAATTGACTGCGATTCATTGGGCTATTACTCATTTCAGACCGTACATCTACGGACAACATTTTCTTGTCCGTACGGATCATAGACCACTGACATATTTATTCTCTATGAAGAACCCGAGTTCAAAAGTAACAAGAATAAGACTTGACCTAGAGGAATATGATTTCACTGTTGAATATCTTAGGGGGAAAGATAATTACGTAGCTGACGCTCTATCGCGGATAACGATACATGATCTTAGGGAAATGACTGAGACGATATCATGCGTACTCAGAGTCACGACACGATCGATGACAACAGGAAAGGACAAAAATAGTAACTTGACTAAGCAGCATAATGAATATGAAAGGCCCAGTATATACGTTCCTATAAAAAACACTGACGTCAGAAAATATTGTAAATTAAAGATTACTCCCGGGAGATGTTACATCAAACGGGGAAAATCTATAATTGCGTATATACCTATCAATGATTTGGTTACTAATGGGAAATTTGACCTAGGACAATTTTTCCCAAGGCTCGAAGAAGTAGCCGGCAAGCACAACATTGACAAATTACAAGTGGCACCGAATGAGAAAATTTTCGAATTATCTCGATAAATGATTTTAAAAATATGGGCAATAGAGAATTGATAAAAATTAAAGTAGCGCTACTGAACAAGGTGACCCAAATTAATGATGAAAATGCTAAGGCTATTCAAGAGATTATGAGAAAATACCATGATGACCCAATCGAGGGAGGTCACTGTGGAATTTTCAGGACAATTGAGAAAATTAAAAGATACTACTACTGGAAGAATATGTCAAAGGACATAACAAAATATGTGAGGTCATGCCATAAATGTCAGACGGCAAAAACCATGAAACATCTTAAAAGTCCGCTGACTATGACACCGACACCGGTACAGGCTTTCGATACAGTATTCGTGGATACCATCGGCCCATTTCCGAGGTCAATTTACGGAAATGAATATGCACTCACAATGATATGTGACTTGATTAAGTACCTAATAACTATACCGATTCTAGACAAGAACGCCAAGACAATTGCAAAAACGATATTTGAGAATTTTATTCTCATCTTTGGTCCAATGAAGACGTTCATTTCGGACATGGGTACTGAATATAAAAACTCAATACTAGAGGAACTTTGTAAATTACTAAAAATAGGGAAATTAACGTCAACAGCGCACACCATCATCAGACTCTCGGTACTGTCGAAAGAAGTCACCGAACTTTTAATAAATACGTACGTTCTTATATATCCATTGACAGAACAGACTGGAATGAGTGGCTACGATACTTTACGTATTGGTTCAATACGACACCCTCAACGGTACACGGCTATTGTCCGTATGAATTAATCTTTGCGAAGTTACCGAACACCTTTGCACAATGTAAGGAGATAGATAAAATTACTCCATTGTATAATATAGATAATTACGTTAAGGAAATAAAGTTTAGATTAGAAGTAGCTCATAAAACAGCACATCAATTATTGGATAAGCATAAGTTAAGACAGAAAATATCATACGATAGGAATACAATAGACCATAATTTTAACATAGGAGATCTAGTTTTATTAAAACATGAAGCTGGCCATAAATTGGAACAAAAATACAAAGGTCCAATCTTAAATGGACTACTACTTCTACTTCTAAGGGATAATGTACACATAATAGACATTAAGACAAATAAAAAACAAATTGTCCATAAAAATAGAATTAAATTATACAATAAATAACTATAATAGAAATCTGATAATAACACTCGAGTGTATAATAATGATATATGAAAATATTCAACTAATGTAAAATAGTAACAATTAATAGTATTTAACTAATGTAAAAGAATGTCCATAAAACTTCAGTTATATGAACATTCTTCTGAAAAAGGGAGGTGTAGCATTACTTTATTTCGTTTATGCCTGCATAGTATTGCTGCACTAAATTAAAAGGAATATCAAGTTACACATGTTTCACATGCATCGCAAGCGGCAAGCAATTCTTGACATTGCACTCATTAACAGCGGTGTATGAGTCCCGTCGTTGTTGTTATTAGACACTGGCGCACTCCCCTTTTCAGTAAATTAATGTTTATGTAGAAGTGCTACATAAACAAATATTGTAAATAAATAGGTAGTAATGAACCTAAATACATAAAGGCCTTGAATGGCATTGTATATTAATATTTTATATTGTAATTCTTAATTATGTTAAGTAAGCAAAATATTAGTATAAATAACCCAAAATTTAATCAATAAAAGACAGAATTGACTTGTGAATACAAGTAAGCGTATACCATCCGCTTGTTTCATTTCTGAAAAAGTATTCTTTCTCTAGACTGTGATTAACGATGGTTGGTCGAAAGACACTTTCCTTTCCTAATTTGGCATTAAAATCGCCTAGAATAATCTTCATGCTGTGGTCTTCCTCCAGGCGCTCATAAAATGTTTCTTTAACCTCATCATCTTTATCCTCTGTCGGTGTGTCCTCACAAATTAACGAGATTTTGAAATATTTCGCTTTGACGCGAATTGTGGCTATGCGGTCACTCACTGGGTTGAACCTTGAAACTAGGTGCCGCAGTCTCTTGCCAACTATAAATCCGCACCCAAGTTCGTGTTTTCGCTCATGGCAGCTGTAGTAAATAACGAAGTTTTTATTTCTGGTGCAACCATATCCTGTCCATCGCATTTCCTGGATCGCTGTGATGTCAGCTTTATATTTTCCGAGAACATCAGTCAGTTGGAAAGTGGCTATAAATTGAAAATTTCCATTCCCAATCTAAACATTGCCGAATTAGTGGTCGTAATGGACGACTTACTGCCACCCAGCGAATGGCGCCTGGGAAGAATTGAAAAAACTCCTTAAGGGTTTGACTAAAGGGGACGTATAGCAGACGTACGAACGACCACATTATCACTCGACCTATTGTCAAGCAATCTATCCTACAATGAGCATGATTCTGGGCAATCAAATTAGAAGTCCGCCAAAGTTGTGGACTATCCCTAAGCTCATCATTTACGATACTAAAGCGCAAATTACTCCATAATGGTGGAGAACACATTTTTCCCTAATTATATTTATCTTTAATGGTCTTCTTCACGGATGGATGTGTATAAATGCATGCTGTGCAAATCATACCACGCGCTACGATTTTGCTAGAAATTCCCATCTATGGACTCACCGGAAAGGAACCGAATAGTGCGTAAATATGAATACTGCATTAACTGATTAGCAAATAGCCACACCTTTAGAAAGTGCGAGTCCAAAAATACCTGCCGTAGAAGCCAGCATTAACACCACACACTCCTGCATCCAATTACGCGGCCACCAGACCCCTCCTCTCCAGCATGCCAAAAGCAGCCAAAGAAACCATCAACGAAGAAATCATCAACAAGGAAACCATCAACAAAGAAGCCACGACAGAAGAAATCTTCACCAAGAAGGGCATCATCCAAATCAGAGGCACGACCGCTTCCAGACCATTCCATTTTGTCGGAAGCCATAAATCTGGCCACCGTTTAGTGCGCTACGTAAGCGGCCTCAACTTCGACCCAGCGGCATATATAATCTTACGATTATACTTATATATATATTTCTAATTAAGGAAAAATAATTGAATTTTAATCTAAAAAATATGAACTACAGAACTAAAATGTTTGCTAAAATAGTACTATTTACAATTATTATCTACTACTTTTTAAAGTATTGCAGTGTATATTGTTACGAATAAGTAAAAGCTTTTGCTTACTGTTAATGACTCTACTAACAGTATGTAAACAACAGGCGGTTAGTGCTGCGCCTGAAAGTATGCATTGTAACAACGTACCAGCTCGCTAAACCAGTAGCATGAATTCACCTCAGTAAAGATAATTCTCCTGTGTAGGAGAATGTTCTACAAAGATAAACAACAACAACAACATCTAGTTTCTAGAAGGTTCTTGAATTCGCTAGATATATGTACCTTCATTTGTGTATGGTGAGTTGGTATAAATAGCGGAGGTCTTTGGAATGGAGAGTTCAGTTTGTGATTAAACCCCGTAAAGTAAGCAACGCGAATTGATAGTAAAATACAAGACTTGTTAACGTGTTATAAATAAAGTAAACTGTTGTACTGTATAAATAAATAAAAGGAAGTGATACCGTTGTAATTATCGTAATTAAAAACGAACCTTGTTTTATTATTGGGAATAAAACAACGCAAAAAGGACGAATAAGGAAATTCGTAACATTGGTGTCAGAAGTGAAATTACGAATTAAAGACAACGATGAAGTTTGAAGAACTCAAAGTTGAACAGCTAAAAAAGGAGTTGAGCAAATTGGATCAACCGACAGCTGGTAATAAAGTAGAGCTGCAGAGGCGATTAATAGAAGAATTTAAACGCCGAAACATCAACATTGACACATATCAGTTCGAGTGCAAAGACGAAATGGAGGTTTGTGCAAAAGAAGCAACTGGTAATGTAGATGTTTCTACAATGTTTGCTGCCATGATGGCCAAATTGGACGATAATTCTAGAATAATGGACGAGAAATTGAGCGAAAATTCTCGAATAATTAACGACAAACTGAATGAGAAATTTGGTGAAAATTCTAGAATTATGAACGAGAAATTGGACGAGAATTCTAGAATTATGGACGATAAATTAAGCGAGAATTCTAGAATTATTCAAGAAACATCAAATGCCACAAATGAGAACTGCAAGAAATCTCCGAAGTTGTGAGCAATATGGAGATTCAAGTGAACGATAAATTCGAAAAGGTTGAAGAAAAAATCGAGGAAATGGGGCAGAAGATTGAAGAAGTCGAACATAAGTTCGAGGAAGTCGAACGGGAACTAAAAAACGATGTAAGCGAATTGCAAAGGAAAATGAATGAACTTCAGTTGCAAGAGGGTCCGGTGCGAGTAATTTCTGAAGGCTCTAGTAGATTGAAAGCTCCCAGTTTCGATGGCTCTACACCTTTCGATGTTTTTAAATTCCAATTCGAAATGGTCGCAATTAAGAACTTATGGAACAGCAACGACAAAGCCGTTGAGCTAATTTTAGCACTGAAAGGCAACGCAGTAGAAGTCCTTCAGAGCATTCCCGTCAGTGCCAGAAACAACTACGAGGATATACTGGCTGCGTTACAACGCAAGTATGGTGGCGATCACAAGAAGGATTTATATCGCATGGAATTGAGAGGCCGAGTGCAAAAGCATAATGAAACGCTTCAGGACTTCGCAACCGAGGTGGAACGTTTGGTGTTGATGACTTATCCTGGTGAGTCCCACCCATTCTTGGATCAATTTAAGATTGAAGCATTCGTCAACGGCATCCGTGATCCTGACATAAAATACGTGACTTGTGCCACACAAAAAGCTACATTCGCCGAAACTGTTTCGTTCGCATTGGCACAGGAAACAGCAAAATTTGTGTCCAAGCCTCAAATACAAAGAGTTAGAAAAATTGAAATGGAGTCGGAGGCAGGAGATTTGAAGGGTGCCATAAACGATCTTAAAGAAATCACCCAAACCCTCAGCAAGGCGTTACCAGGCGGAAGTTAGCCCAGACCAAAGTGCTACAATTGCGACAAACCTGGTCATATTTCACGAAACTGCAGAGAGCCACGAAAACGATCAAGATCGAGCTCACCCCAACGTGGCAATAAACGGGTAAATTTTACTACACAAAATGAATCTCCGTTAAACTAAAACGAGCTAGCCCAGAGGGGCATGGACTAGCTCCCACAACCGAGGGCCCCACGATCTCCATCTCAATAATACAACAGAAAAACAACAACCTCACTGTCTACGGAGCTATCGGTGGTCGGAAGCGCATATTGACTATGGACACAGGCGCGTCACAATCTATCATCAGATCTGATTTGATAAATGGACCAATAGAATCGTTACATGGTGTAAGACTCCGCACAGCAACGGGTGAACCAGCAACTGTACATGGTAAAGTTAAATTGAAGTTAGCCATTGCCAACATGAGCATCGAACACGTGTTTATTGTCGCCGACATTGTAGATGAAGTGATAATTGGCGCAGATTTCATGATTGCCCAAGGCCTCAAGTTAGATATGGGGCAGCAAATTTTGACGTGGGCTAATGTGGAAATTCCTCTCAATGTGGGATACGACACTACAACACAGATTAAAAGGCTGATCGCTTACAAAGATGTAAAATTGCCACCAAAATCAGAAACCATAGTATGGGCCCGAATGGAGGGAGATTGTGAGATCGGCGGTTTGTGGGTAGTTGAACCGGCAAGTATAAACAACTATAACATCATCACTGCCAAAGCTCTAGTAAGAACTAATAATGAAGGATACTTGCCTGTACGAGTTCTAAATTTGTCCAACAACGAGGAGGTGATCGGCGACCGCACAGAAATTGCAGAATGTACACCAGTCGAGGCGGTCATCAACTGTGAAGTTAATTCTGACTGCAGCAAACTATCAGAAAAGGAGCAAAGCAAAGCAAATACTGTGGAAGCATGCGTCTGCCTTCGCCCTGAAAAAAGAATGCCAAGGTAGAACATCAATGGTAAAGCATGACATCAATACAGGGGAAGCGAGACCAATAAAACAGGCGCCCAGAAGTCTTCCACTTGCAAAAAGAGATGAGGTAAAGAAACTGGTAGCTGAAATGCAGAAGGATGGTGTAATCGAACCTTCTTCAAGTCCATGGAGCTCGCCGGTGGTACTAGTTAAGAAGAAAGATGGAAGTACCCGATTTTGTGTGGATTATAGAAAGCTCAACGACGTCACCAAAAAGGACAGTTATCCACTACCAAGAATTGATGACACATTGGATACGTTGTCAGGAACAAAATGGTTCTCCACGCTGGACTTGCAAAGTGGTTATTGGCAAGTAGAAATCAGCGAGAAAGATAAGGAGAAAACTGCATTCAGCGTAGGGGATGGTCTGTGGCAGTTTAAAGTAATGCCATTTGGACTATGTAACGCTCCAGCCACCTTCGAGCGATTAATGGAGTGCGTGTTGAAAGGACTTCATTGGCGAACATGCTTGGTGTACCTAGACGACATCATTGTCATGGGGAAACATTCGATGAACACCTGAAGAATCTTAAAGAAGTCCTTCAACGTATAATCGCGGCTGGGTTGAAACTCAGCCCGAAGAAGTGTTCTCTGTTCCAGAAAGAAGTAAAATACTTGGGACATCGAGTGACAGCAGATGGCATTTCCACCGATGAAGACAAAATCCTGACAGTGAAGGATTGGCCACGACCGTAGAATCTCCATGAATTACGCAGTTTTCTAGGACTCTGTACGTACTACAGACGGTTTGTGCCGGGTTTCGCCACAGTGGCTGCAAGTCTTCACGAGCTGACAATGAAAAGTCGGCCGTACTGTTGGAGCGAAAAACAAGAAGAGTCATTCCACCAACTGAAGCAATATTTATGCACGGCTCCTTTGCTTGCATATCCTGTTGCTGGAGAGAAATTCGTGTTGGATACTGACGCGAGTGGTTACGGAATAGGTGGCGTGCTCTCGCAGGAAATCAGTGGCCAAGAAAAAGTTATTGGGTACTACAGCAGAATACTCTCAAAGCCAGAGAAAAATTACTGTGTTACGAGACGAGAGCTACTGGCCGTCATAGAGTGTGTCAAACACTACCACAAGTATCTGTACGGCCAGCCTTTCCAGTTAAGAACCGATCATGCGGCGCTAAGGTGGCTACTGCAATTTAAGAACCCCGAAGGCCAACTTGCTCGTTGGATTGAAAGACTGCAGAGCTATGACTTCAGCATTGATCATAGAAAAGGAGGAAAACACGGTAATGCTGATGCCCTGTCACGTCGTCCATGCAAGCTGGAATGCAAACACTGCTCAAAAGCAGAGGTGAAAGAAAACATCATTGACGTCTGCTTCGACTAGAATCCAACGAAGACTGGTCAACAGCACAAAGAAGCGACCCTATACTGGAAAAAATCATTTCTGCAAAAGAAAATGGTGAAAGACCAACACGCAATGACATCGTCTCAGAGAGCCCCCTGATGAAAGCATACTGGGCCCAGTGGAACAGCCTACAATTATTGGATGGTTGCCTATACCGGTTATGGGAAAGTGAGGATTGTAAAATAGTCAAAAAGTTAATAGTGGTACCTTCCTCCAAGGAAAAAGAGATAATGACAGAATTCCATAATGGCCCGAGCGGAGGACATCTACGAATAACCAAGACCATTGAAAAGCTAAAGCAACGGTTCTACTGGATTGGCTGTCAACAAGCGGTAGCCGATTGGATAGCAAATTGCACCCAATGCATGACAGCTAAGGGACCAACGCGAAGAAGTCATGGCCACATGCAGCAATACAACTCAGGTGCACCCTTTGAGCGTATAGCTATGGATGTGGCTGGTCCATTTCCCGTCAGTAGCTCTGGAAACCAGTACGTCTTAGTGGTTATGGATTACTTCAGTAAATGGCCCGAAGTATACCCTGTTCCAAATCAGGAAGCGAAGACTATAATTAAAGTGTTTGTGGATAACTGGATATGCCGTTTTGGTGTCCCCTCGGAGCTCCATTCGGACCAGGGTAGGAATTTTGAATCGACCATCTTCAAAGAAATGTGTGAGTCATACGGTATTCGGAAAACAAGAACAACACCATTGCATCCTCAGTCTGACGGAATGGTTGAAAGATTCAACCGAACTCTTGAAGAATACCTAAGAAAAGTAGTCAGCGCAGATCAAAGAGATTGGGATGAACACATACCGAAGTTCCTTTTGGCATATAGGACGGTCACCCATGACTCCACTTCGCGAACACCCGCTAAAGTAATTTTCGGAAATGAGCTGAAGCTGCCTGGAGATTTGGAGTTCGGTACCATACCAGCGTCTGACCCTGCGAACAGTGATGTCAATTACCATGATACGGGGGATCTTAATGATCTCCATGAATTTGTGCGCAACAAATTAAAAATGGTCAGTAACAAAATGAAAGCCAGATACGACCGAGCGGCAAATTCAGAAGGATTTCATGAAGGCCAGCTAGTTTTACTGTTCAACCCACAGCGCAAGAAGGGTTTATCTCCAAAACTTCAGACTCACTGGGAAGGCCCTTACAAGGTTGTCAAACGAATAAATGACGTGGTTTATCGAATCCAGAAAAGCCAAAGTCCAAGAGCTAAAATGAAAGTCGTGCATTTGGAAAGACTAGCTCTGTATGGAAAACGGAGGGTTGAGCCTGCTCGGGACGAACAGGCTTAAGTGGGGGGCAGTGTTACGAATAAGTAAAAGCTTTTGCTTACTGTTAATGACTCTACTAACAGTATGTAAACAACAGGCGGTTAGTGCTGCGCCTGAAAGTATGCATTGTAACAACCTACCAGCTCGCTAAACCAGTAGCATGAATTCACCTCAGTAAAGATAATTCTCCTGTGTAGGAGAATGTTCTACAAAGATAAACAACAACAACAACATCTAGTTTCTAGAAGGTTCTTGAATTCGCTAGATATATGTACCTTCATTTGTGTATGGTGAGTTGGTATAAATAGCGGAGGTCTTTGGAATGGAGAGTTCAGTTTGTGATTAAACCCCGTAAAGTATGCAACGCGAATTGATAGTAAAATACAAGACTTGTTAACGTGTTATAAATAAAGTAAACTGTTGTACTGTATAAATAAATAAAAAGAAGTGATACCGTTGTAATTATCGTAATTAAAAACGAACCTTGTTTTATTATTCGGAATAAAACAACGCAAAAAGGACGAATAAGGAAATTCGTAACAATATGCAGACTTTACACTCAGCTGAAATCATTGTGAATTGTTGCTTAACGGTATATAAAAGATAAACATAGAAAAGATAAAAGTTTATGTTTCTTACGAACTTCAATTTTAAAAACTCGGCACTAATTGGTGAGCATCAACAAAGCCCAAGAAACAAAACATCTTGAATTGTACTAATTCATTTGGTTTCACTTATTTCTAATTTTCTCAAGTTGTCTGTATAATTTCTCTAATCCTTGAGTAATTATACAATCAAGTAATACAAACTCCTTAGCGCAGCAAATAAGCCCTCTTAAATACAGTCCATTAAGCTACCTGACGTCACTTACGTTGGAACGTAAACTCAAGAGATTACTCCCGAAATTAATCTCTTCCACTAAGTCATTACATGGACCTTCGAGCCGGATCTGGTCCTATCGAACCTCCAAAGAGAAGACAACGAAACAAAGGAAAACAGCTGCTCATGCACAATGAGGTAACTAATGATCTCAAGACAATCCCAAAATTAGTAACTCGGATTCGATAAGTGCGTAAACACTTCGTTACTTTGTGCAAATTGTGCGTGTTATGTGTGGTGAAGTGCGTGGGAAAAAAATAATGACAGATAAAATATAAGTACATAAAGCAATAAACCATGAAAATCCTCGAAAATTTAAAAGAAATAGCATAGAAAAGTGTGAAAAGTCCGCGAAAGTAAAAACAAAGTAAAAATTTTTAAAGTTAAACGTCAAGGAAAATCGGGAAAACTTCAAAAAAATATAAAGAAGATTTGGCAAAACTTTGTAGCTCATTACAAAATTCATTCCTAAAAATGCTTTCATTTCGTCTACTTCAACAGCAAAGGATCTTCCGTTTTGCTCCGCATATCTTGTACTTTCCGGAATGATAATATCACACAGCACCTCATTCAGCTTTGTAACTTCCAAAAAAATTTCCATTGGAGTCACCATATCTTGCCTATCAGAAAAGATGTTTACACGATCAAACCATAATTACTTTCATAATATGTATGAGGTGTATAAGAGCCACACTTGTCCATCTGAAAACAGGTTCTTTTTCCCTATGAAGAGCTGTGCTGGCATCCACAGCTATGTTTTGACCAGTTTCTTGTCCTGCATTTTCGATTTCAACCACATCTGCAGCCTCTTCAATGTCTTCTGCTAAAAAGTCTTGATCTTCTTCATCTAGGGGAAGTTCATCTTCCCCATCACTATTATCCGCCATTAGCAGCTGTAATATCTCATTTTCGCGTAAATGGAACTCCCTACACCTTCTGCTTGTCATTGCTAAAATTTAAAATTAATATTGTGAACATGTAAAAAAACGAAATATCAATAGAGTAGTAAGAGTAAATTTTCACTTCTGGTCCATAGGGAAAAATGTTTCCCTTAGAGTAAATTTACAAAATTGAAGCACTATTGGCCACTTATTCATTTTTTATTATTATTTATTATTTCTCTTTACTCACCACGTAGTATTTATCACTTATAAAACTTAGAAACGTAACTTTATCCGCGATAAAACGAGCCAAATCAAAACGACCTTACGATGTGGAAAAATTGGATTTCCCTTCCTTGATTAGCTATACACGATTAACAGTATTGCCACCTTTTCACTTTTATTTACAATAAATCATCGCTGTTGTACGACATCTAGTTGTCAAAATAAATATTTGAAACAAATTCGTTACTAAAATAACTAATTAAAATTTTGGGAAAAATGTTTCCCATTGACGTGAAAGGGTTAAGCTGTAAAAAGAAACTTAAAAATATTACAATAATTTGCTTATTAATTAACCCTTCTGCACAAATTCAGATTATACCCCTCATAAACAATTTGTGGGTCAATTTGACCCAATATGAAAAACACATCCGTATAACGGTTAATTAATTTTTTTTTATTATTTGAACATAAAATATACAAATTCAATATTTATTTTAAGACAAGAAGTTTAATTCTGGGTGTTTATACTTATACACAACATGTTGTTTGCATAAATTGTTTTTGCATGTATTGCGACGGATTGAGTGGTTGTTTGAGTTTTTGGTATGTGGACAAACAAAAGCGTCTTTGTCTTTTTCCCAATTACCCAAAAAGCAGGAGGCAGAATCTTGAAATTGAATGATCTCCGATGGACTGGGAGTGTCGGCTACTACAGCTTCCTGGATCTTTGCCAAAAAATTTTTCCCAGAAGGCCCATAGGGCATTCGCGAGCATTGGTGGTCAAAATGACCCACAAATTGTATACGCGTAGGTAAAGTATTTAAAATGTAATGAAAAAAAATTGGCTAGTCGCGAAAAAATTATTTTTACTTAAAATCCATCAGAAGGCCCTGACTGAGGATATGAAAAAGTTGTATAAACTTGCAGCCATCCTAAGACTTGATTTTCGACGGTTGTTCTTCAAAATTGGGTCATTTTGACCCAATTTGTGCAGAAGGGTTAAGTGTTAGTGTCAACAACGTTGATCTGAAGACAGACGCTGCAATGTAAATGGAACGGAAATATAGTTCCCAATTAATTATTTAAGGTAAATGAACTAATACGGAATATAAATAAGCTTAAGTTGCACTTTTAGTCTACGCGCCGCTTTTGGGGTATTGAACCAATTTTATGTTAACTTGAATAAGCGTAGCTTGCAACTTAAGTGCACGCGCCGTTTTGGGTTATTGAACAAATTATGTGTTAACTTGTATGAAATTACTAAAATTATCAAACGTTGACCGGTCCGCGGCAACAATAAAGTTGGGGACCACTGATGTAAAGGACTGGAGAACCGTTGTATTTACGGATGAGAAGAAGTTTATTTTGGATGGGCCTGATGGCTACAACTATTATTTCCATGATCTGCGCAAAGAAAAGCGTTTTTTGAACCGTCATCACAGCCGAGAGAGCGGCGTTATGGTGTGGGGTGCTATTACGTACTATGGCACCATCAATCTTAAATTTCAAAGTGCAAAAATGACTGGTGCAAGCTATAAAACGCTATTGGAATCTGTTTTTCCGAAGTTCAGTGAACTATTTGGTCCCATATCTTGGATATTGCAGCAGGATAATGCCCCTATACACAACCCCAGAGTAGTAAAGGAGTTCATTGCAAGCCAAAATGTTAATATTCTTGACTGGCTACCCTCTTCGCCAGATCTAAACATTATCTATAAAGGAGGTAGACAATTTGATGACAAGCAGTTATTAATTCAGGCCATTAAGGATGCTTGGAATCAAATTTCGTTGGATTACCTAAATTCTCTTTATCTCTCAATGAAAACCCGTATGTTGGAACTTATTAAAAACAAAGGGGGTGGTACCCATCACTAATAGTTCTTAAATAAAGTAAAATAAATTAAAAACACAGGAAAAACTGTTATTCATTAAAATTAGTTAAAGTGCCTTTATACAAGCGCACCAAAAAAAAGAGCACATTTGTGGACTTTTCTTTAGAAATTGGTCAATAAAATTTCTTTAGTGAAGAAACCACTATTGTCATGATTTATTTTATATCTCTAGATATCTAGCTTCCATCTCCAATTTAAAATTCTGCAATCGGCTACAAATTGCAAACGATACAGGCTGCTGAATATAGTGCCTTTAAATAAGTGTATATGACAATCATGTTGCTGGTATAAGTGAATATACAGTTGATGTGGTTGTTTTTAATTTGGTTGATGTTGTAATTGTGGTTGGTGTAGTAGATGTAGATACAGTGATTACTTCAAAGTGTTGCGCTTGTTTTACAGGAGATCTACCGCCACCTGGCGGTGGAGTACGGTTGATCCCCATTATCAAGCTTTTGTTTATCTAGTTGAGTTATGTGGTTGGTAACGCTGATGCACAGACTGTCAAACTAACATCTGAGGTATTAATTTTACCCCTTGTTGTTTACAATTATGTAAAAGCGTTTTGTTGCCTCTTTTCTTTCTATTGTTTTTTTATAAATGAAAATAAACTCTGACTTATTTCGTATTTTAATAAATGAACGAAACACGTGTGGGTAGAAAATAACCGAGAACCCGCGGGTATTGACTGGAATTAACAAAGTTGATGTGTTTTTTACCGTGACGAAGCGGAGGTATGTAGCTATGGAATACGTGCGTACTCTTTCATACGTGCGATATATCAATGCAGCATTAGGGTGAGGCGTTTCGTAATACTTGTTTAACTGCGATTATGCTATTATAGCCAGGTACTGCGCGCAATTAAATGCAAAGGCCACCCTACATTTTGTCAAGTGCACGACACAGTAGGCGTCAACGTGGGTATTACACCTCTAGACTCACGCAGTAAACCTTCGGGCCCCACGTTGTGCGCCATTATGTCATGTGGTCAGATTGCTATTCTTTTAAAAATTCAAAATTGTACCAAGTATTACCTTGCTTGACCGGCACGCTTGGTTTGCCATGCTAATGCCGGGCTGGTAAACTCGCCGGACGGACGGAGCTCTTCCCACTCAATCAATGCGTGAACAATCGGACTCAGAACAATAAAATTACATACCAAGTTAATTATTTGTTAAAAATAGAGATTTCACAGCTATGAACAAGATTGAATGGTTTAGATCACAATAAAAAAAAGTTTTGAGTAGGTTTGTTAAATAAGCATTATATACATGAATGTATATACCTATTTGTATGTATATATATATATATTTCATCTGTATGTGTGTATATATATATATCAGATTTTTTTGTTTTGTTTTGTTGTTTTTAGATTTTTTTTTTGTTTTTAGATTTTTTTTTTTTTAAATTTTTTAAGCCAACTTTGTTCGGAGCAAATTTATAATAACGTATTCAAGAAATTAGGCTTCGTGACATTCTTAAGTATGTCACAACGAATGCTCTCCTTCAAGGATTTTTCAATTTCGATGAATATTGCGACTTCTAGGTGGTTTTGAACCAAATCACATCTATAGCCCCAGTGTGGGACGGCGCCACAAGCCACACAGCTAATGCCACAATCAATTTATTGGAAACCAAGTTTGGATAACGTGTAATCTCATGAAATGGCCCAGTCGATTGGCCGCCTCGGTCGTGCGATTTGACGCCGTTAGATTATTTCCTGTGGGGCTACGTCAAGTCTATGGTCAATGCCAACAAGCCAGCGACGATTGATGAACTTCGTACGAATATCGAACGTGAAATTGCAGTTGTACCGACCGATTTATGCTTGAAAACCGTCGAAAATTGGGTTCAGCGTCTGGACTTCTGCAAGCGTGCCCGTGGTGGCCATGCAAAAGAAATCGAGTTCCATACATAATGGCATCGAACGTACTTTCACAGAAATAAAGAATTTCATTGGTATCTAAAACCGGTTTTGTTTTATTTGAAAAACTTTTGTAGCGCTCTTATTGAAAAACCCGTTACTTGCTCTTAATGACTCTACTAACATTAGCGGTCTTCATGAAAGCTCGAAAGAACCTCGTAAACTCGAAAACATCGTAAACTTGCACAGCAAACGTCAACCCAAACAAATTTCCCATACAAAGCGACTTGCTCAAAAGTGGAAAGTTTTCGAGGCAAATTTGCTGCGCAAACGTGGGATGGAGAAACGTGTAAACTTTTTACATTTCGTTGTGATCTGACTAGGATGGATAAATAAGGTGATAGCACTAGAACAGTAGAAAAAGTACACATACATAATACATGCAATTGCTACTGCTACCACCTTATGTATTCATCTTGGTCAGCTGATATGGTTTTGAGCACAACTACGCTGACCAACTTTACCTGGTGCCTCATGCAACGGTGCGAGGGAAACTTGCGCTGAGCAAAAGTTCTCGGCTTTCACGTTTGCATGAATACCGCTATTATGTAAATAACAGGCAGTTAGTGCTGCGCCTGAAAGTATGCATTGTAACAAAGTACCAGCTCGCTAAACCAGTACCATGAATTCGTCTCAGATAAGATAATTCTCCACCATTTGAAAGATAAGTAACAACAACAATGACTAGAAGGCTCTTGAATTCGTTAGATATAACTTCATTTGAGTATGGTGAGTTGGTATAAATAGCGGAGGTCTTTGGAATGGAGAGTTCAGTTTGTGATTAAACTCCGTAAAGTAAGCAACGCGATTTGAAAGCAAAACACAAGACTTGTTAAAGTGTTATAAATAAAGTAAATTATTGTGCTATATAAGT
Source organism: Phaonia tiefii (assembly GCA_963931995.1). Classification (NCBI taxonomy): domain Eukaryota; kingdom Metazoa; phylum Arthropoda; class Insecta; order Diptera; family Muscidae; genus Phaonia; species Phaonia tiefii. Next base: position 235,805,426 of record OZ008367.1, read on the forward strand.
AAAATAAAAGGAAGTTAAACCGTTGTAATTATCGTAATTTAAAACGAACCTTGTTTTATTATTGGGAATAAAACAACGCAAAAAGTTCGAATAAGGAAATTCGTAACATTGGTGTCAGAAGTGAAATTACGAATTAAGGACAACGATGAAGTTTGAAGAACTCAAAGTTGAACAACTAAAAAAGGAGTTGAGTAAATTGGATCAACCGACAGCTGGTAATAAGGTAGAGCTGCAGAGGCGATTAATAGAAGAATTTAAACGCCGTAACATCAATATTGACACATATCAGTTCGAGTGCAAAGACGAAATGGAGGTTGTGCACAAGAAGCAACTGGCAATGTAGATGTTTCTACAATGTTTGCTGCCATGATGGCCAAATTGGACGAGAAAGTTGGTGAAAATTCTAGAATTATCAAAGAGAAATTTGGCGAGAATTCTAGAATTTGAACGAGAAATTTGGCGAGAATTCTAGAATTATGGACGATAAATTAAGCGAGAATTCTAGAATTATTCAGGAAACATCAAATGCCACAAATGAGAAACTGCAAGAAATCTCTTAAGTTGTGGGCAATATGGAGATTCAAGTGAACGATAAATTCGAAAAGGTTGAAGAAAAAATCGACGAAATGGGGCAGAAGATTGGAGAAGTCGAACATAAGTTCGAGGAAGTCGAACGGGAACTAAAAATTGATGTAAGCGAATTGCAAAGGAAAATGAGTGAACTTCAGTTGCAAGAGGGTCCAGTGCGAGTAATTTCTGAAGGCTCTAGTAGATTGAAAGTTCACAGTTTCGATGGCTCTACACCATTCGACGTTTTTAAATTCCAATTCGAAATGGTCGCAATTAAGAACTTGTGGGACAGCAACGACAAAGCAGTAGAGCTAATTTTAGCATTGAAATGCACAGCAGCAGAAGTCCTTCAGAGCATTATCTTCAGTGCCAGAAACAACTACGAGGATATTCTGGCAGCGTTACAACGCAAGTATGGTGGTGATCACAAGAAGGATTTATATCACATGGAATTGAGAGGCCGAGTGCCAAATCATAATGAAACACTTCAGGACTTTGCAACCGAGGTGGAACGCTTGGTGTTGATGGCATATCCTGGAGAACCCCAAACTTTCTTAGAGCAATTTAAGATAGAGGCATTTGTTAGGGGCATTAACGATCCTGACGTTAGATATGCGGTATGTGCCTCACAAAAAGCTACATTTGTGGAAACAGTTTCATTTGCTTTGGCGAATGAGACGGCGAGGGTTGTTTCCAGTCAACAGACACATCATGTGCGAAGGGTAGAAACGGAAGTCAAATCAAAAGATTTGAAAGGCGCCGTTAGCGAACTGAAAGAAGTGATTCGGATTCTCACGAAAGCGCTATAGCAAGCAACAAAATTGAAAGGTGACACTCATGGCGAACGTATTCATATAGGGCGGGACTGCAGAGTCCTGAGAAAACGCTCAAGATCCCACGATAACAGCCGATACCGGACGAGTAAATGACCGTCCACATGTAATCGAGCGTACGCAGGATTCTAAGGCTGAGATAAAAGAGCAAATTATTGACGTCCGATCCCTGCGAATTGAATCGGACGACGAGTGGTTCGCGGCACAGAGAAGTGATCCTGTAAATTATTTTGGCAAAGGAAGAGGATAGACAATTAACGCGGAATGAAATCGCTTCAGAAAGTCCCGTTTTAAAATCATATTGGGCCCAGTGGAATAGCTTGAGATTGCTAGATGGCTGTCTATACCGTGTATGGGAAAGTGAAGATGGTAAAACAGAGAAAAATCTAATTGTGGTTCCTGCTTCGCAAGTGAAGAGATAATTGCAGAATCTCATAATGGTCCGAGTGGTAGGCACCTCGGCAAAGGCAAAACTATGGAGAAACTAAGTGAACGTTTCTATTGGGTTGGTCGTCAAAAAGCTGTATCCGAGTGGATTGCAGGCTGCACTCAGTGCTTGACAACTAAAGGACCAACGCTGTTGCGGACAGAGACATCAGGAGAGCCCAACTGCTCCCTTTGAGCGAATATCGATGAGTGTGGCTGGTCCATATCCAACAAGTAGCTCTGGGAACCAATATGCCCTAGTCGTTATGGATTACTTCAGTAAATGACTATAATTAAAGTTTTTGTGGATCACTGGATATGCCGTCCCCTCGGAACTCCATTCGGACCAGGGTAGGAATTTTGAATCGACCATCTTCAAAGAAATGTGAGAGTCATACGGTATTCGGAAAACAAGAACAACACCATTGTATCCTCAGTCTGACGGAATGGTTGAAAGATTCAACCGAACTCTTGAAGAATGCCTAAGAAAAGTAGTCAGCGCAGATCAAAGAAATTGGGATGAGCACATACCAAAGTTGCTTTTGGCATATAGGACGGCCACCCATGACTCTACTTCGAGTAATTTTCGGATCTGAGCTGAAGCTGTCTGGAGATTTGGAGTTCGGTACCAAACCATCATCTGACCCTGTGAACAGTGATGGTAATTACCAAGATACGGGGGATCTTAATGATCTCCATGAATTTGTGCGCAACAAAATAAAGATAGCCAGTAATAAAATGAAAGCCATATACCGAGCGGCAATTTCAGAAGGATTCCATGAGGGCCAACTAGTTTTACTGTTCAACCCACAGCGAAAGAAAGGTTAATCTCCAAAACTTCAGACTCACTGGGAAGGCCCTTACAAGGTTGTCAAACGAATAAATGACGTGGTTTATAGAATCCAGAAAAGCCAAAGACCAAGAGCTAAAATGAAAGTCGTGCATTTGGAAAGACTAGCCCTGTATGGAAAACGGTGGGTTGAGCCTGCTCGAGACGAACAGGTTTAAGTGGGGGGCAGTGTTGCTCTTAATGACACTACTAACATTATGTAAATAACAGGCAGTTAGTGCTGCGCCTGAAAGTATGCATTGTAACAACGTACCAGCTCGCTAAACCAGTACCATGGATTCGCCTCAGTTAAAATAATTCTCCACCATTCGAGATGATTCTACAAAGATAAGTAACAACAACAATGACTAGAAGGTTCTTGAATTCGCTAGATATAACTTCATTTGAGTATGGCGAGTTAGTATCAATAGCGGAGGTCTTTGTAATGGAGAGTTCAGTTTGTGATTAAACCCCGTAAAGTAAGTAACGCGTATTGATAGTAAAATACAAGACTTGTTAAAGTGTTATAAATAAAGTAAACTGTTGTACTATATAAGTAAAATAAAAGGAAGTTAAACCGTTGTAATTATCGTAATTTAAAACGAACCCTGTTTTATTATTGGGAATAAAACAACGCAAAAAGGACGGATAAGGAAATTCGTAACAATATATACACATAGCATGTTACATATGTAACAATAATATACGGGAATGATAAAATATACGTACATACACATGTATCATATGCGACAAATAAACTTGGCTAAACGGGAAATAATATAATAGTGATGAAAATCGTGATCTAATCGAACATCAAAATCCATGACCAACACCGATTGAGGTAAAATTTGGTATATAAGTAGTAAACATAAAATATAAAATACAACTTCTCTTCAAAAAATTCTAAAACTCATATCTCGAGAATAGGGCGGGTCGAAAAATTTTAGAAAAATGAAATCCGAGATATATTTAAAAGATGATTGCAGGAGAATGGGCCAACCGATTTTAGTAATTTTTTTTTTCTATGAAAGTTAAGTAAAAATACTTTCTGGAAAAATTACACTGGAAAAAAAATTTGCTACACTGTAAAAAATATACTGAGATAAATTTTTCAAAGATGGCGCTAGGGTCGAAGATCACGCAATATTTAATTCATTTTTTGCCAAAAGAGAGGTCTATCCTTACACTAAAACATATCAAATTTTTCAGTAGGCATTATTTTTTATTCCCGAGATATTTAATTTTAAAAATTTCCACTACCAGCCAAAATTGAAAAAATTAACGGGTGTTGGCCAATAACTAGAGAAATTATGAGAGGAAATTATATCAGGACATTTATAATGATCTCTGTTTGAAACTTTTATTTTTAAATTTTTTAAAACAACACAAAAAATATTTTTACGTTGGCAACCCTATCCTCTTACTCACAGGTTGACACCACTGGTGTCTTTACTTTTTAGTACTAATTTTTATTAGCTTTAAGAAAAGGGAAAAAAGAGGAATAAGCCCCAATACGAGTCGGCCATATCAAACCCCCACACAAACTAGCCAAAAATACAATCAGGTATGTTACTTGTAATTTAAAGTGGAAGTGCAGTGATAGCGTAACAAGTGTAAAAATATAATTAAATATACCCGCGGTCATACACAAAAACTCATTTAATTAGTTTGTGGCTCCCCTTTTGTGCGATATTCGTTTTGTTTTGCATGCGCATTACAATAACAACAGTGTATGTTAAATTGGTTGCCTTACAGTGGAAGATCTCTCTTGTTGTTATTTAGATTTATGTGCACAGTGGGTCATTTGAGTAAAAAAGTAAACAAATTAATTTTTTGTGCAAATATTAAAATTTAGAGAATTTTGTTGCAAACGAAATAGTATTTTGTGAATTTGAGAAAATTAAAAGATTCCGTAAAACCAGAATTTTACGTCTTTTATTTTAATTATATTTTTTCGACTTATCTGCTCGAAAGTAGTTAACACTGTAGTATTTTTGTTTAACACCTTATAATAAAATTCAAATAAAAGTTTGTATTTTAACCCGATTACGAGGTTATATATATATTATATTTTTTAAAAAAATACCATAAACAAGGGAATTTTTTTTTGAATTTTAGTGTGTGATTTAATAATGGATTTGACTAATATTCAGCGTCATCGGTGTTGCAAACCTTTCCGGAGCACGAAGTGTTCAAATAAATTAGTTACTTTGACTAAAGGTAATCAGGATAAGCTGAATGAACTTTATCTCACTGAGAAGTATACAGCCTACAAAAAAATATGTACCAGTTGCAGAATTAGGCTATCGAAAACTAATATTGAAGAACAAGCCATTCAGGAAAATATAAATGTTCCAGTGAATGAAAATACAAATGACCCAATGAATGAAGACAAATTGACGTCAGATACAGAATCTGACGAGCCTCAGCCTGGGCCAAGTAGTTCAAGAGATGTAACTCCTTGTTTAGGCAATGTTCAAAGAAATGAACTTATTTCCAACATTAACACAAAAATAATTCCTTTGTTAGAAGATGTATCGCCTATTAGAAAGAAGCATTGCAAAGCAATACTTACAACAAAAGAAAATCAGAGGAAATTGCAAATTCTATCCCAAAAATACTAAATGAGAATATATCAGAGGACCAAGAGGCTAATAGTGTAATCCAGAGAAAAGCCAAATACTATGATGATATTATCGAAAATCTTAAATTTCAATACAATAGAGCCGATGATTTGGATAAAAAAAAAATATTGTCAATATTGCCGCTTGAAATGAGTCATAAAGAAATTCGGAACATTTTTGGATCAGACATAACCACTTATGCAGTTTTATTCAGAACAGTTTTCTTTTATTTATAAAATATGATGTAAAATTTTGCAAACATTTCAATTTTCACAGGTAACGCACATTTTAAAATTAAAAATTGGCAGTAAGTGCTATGGTTATGGAGTTATTTGATAAATAACCTTGTGGATCTTTTTTTCTCGAAACGGGTTTACCCCACAACCCCGGTGTGTTCAGCCCGGAGTTGGACCTTCATGAGTTCTACTTATCTCCTATACAAAGATTTTTCATTCGAAGTACCCCTCTCTAGTTATTGGCCAAAACCCGTTAATTTTTTCAATTTTGGCTGGTAGTGGAAATTTTTAAAATTAAATATCTCGGGAATAAAAAATAATGCCTACTGGAAAATTTGATATGTTTTAGTGTAAGGATAGACCTCTCTTTTGGCAAAAAATGACTTAAATATTGCGTGATCTTCGACCCTAGCGCCATCTTTGAAAAATTTATCTCAGTATATTTTTTACAGTGTAGCAAAATTTTTTTCCAGTGTAATTTTTCCAGAAAGTATTTTTACTTACCTTTCATAGAAAAAAAAATTACTAAAACCGGTTGGCCCATTCTCCTGCAATCATCTTTTAAATATATCTCGGATTTCATTTTTCTAAAATTTTTCGACCCGCCCTATTCTCGAGATATGAGTTTTAGAATTTTTTGAAGAGAAGTTGTATTTTTTATTTTATGTTTACTACTTATATACCAAATTTTACCTCAATCGGAGTTGGTCGAGTCCAAAATTACACTTTTTGGTTCGATTAGATCACGATTTTCATCAGTAAGGAAAGGTCAGACATACAGGCAACGAAAACGAAAATATTCTAATCGGTCTCTATGTGGTACAATTTTGCCGCGCTCATATGTTGACTATTTGCGTTGCCTTTCTCGTTACATCGTTGGTTTCATCACACAGTGTAGTTGTTGTAACTCATCCCTTAACAAAGAGAATTGTTCCTTGTACGATTATATTAACTCTCTTACTGTTGTAACCATTACACCGTTTGCCATACTAATATTCGAATGAAACCAGAATAACGAGAATAAATTACTGCGAATTCAACTGAGTAATTACATTTAATTAATATTGAAAACCAATTGAACAAAAAAAAACGTTTAACAATTAATTTAACCACAATATAAATTAAACATATAAATGAACAGAAAAATTATAAATTTTTCACCTGCCATATTTTTTGTTTGTTTTGTTGGTCTCACTCTCCACAAATTTGGTAACGCCATACAAATTCAAGCGTACAGTGACATCGACGATGGTTGTTGGAGGCACAGCCACAATCGCGAAATTTTTCATATATTTGACAAAGTTGTTGTGGAATTGTTTTTAACTTACTGCGTTTGCTGATGAACACTGTATTTTAATACGTACAGTGATGTCAAAACGTTTGCACCGCAAGTAAATGGAAATAATCAACTATACATAAACAAACATTCAAGTAAACATATACAGTGAATTAAATAAATTTAACAATAAATTAAAATATAAATTAAAACAATTATTTAATTAAAATTAAACCAATAACATTCCAAGGCTTTTAAGTCTTCAACATTTAAAAGGAAAACTAAAAGTTCACATCGCCATAATTTTAATTTATTGTTTTTCAAAAACTAAGCACGCAAAATTCACACAAGTTTTCACAGAACCATAACACACAAAAACTGTTCACACAAGTTTTTCACAGAACCATAACTCACAAGAATATTCACACAAGGTTAACTGAAACTCAATGTACAAAATATTTATACAATTTTAAACGAAATTACTCAAAAACAAAAGATGTATACAATATCATTTGGAAAATGTTATCACCAATATTGCAACTTCTCAACGAATAAATGCTGGATCGAATATTGTGTGATGGAATTAAATTTAATTGATTTAAAATTATTAGCAATAAAAATTTTCGCGGAGTTACACTACTTGGATGACTCATTATCACTCCGGGTAACAACAGCCGGCACCATTACTCACTGTCTTCAAAACGAAACATTTAAAGAAAGGCCCACACAAATTGTGAAAGCAATCAAAAATCCCAAAATATTTTCATAATCTCATATACTATACTTGATACAACCTCTAGGAACATTAATCAATTCTTTCACATTTAGCTATTCAGTGGAAAAGATTGCGCCGAACTGGAGTAGACTTTGTTGAAATTTTGTTGACAACGTCTTCGCCGAATTGGAGAAGCTTTGTATACACTGGGGTGACAAAAGACTTCGACGAGTTGTGGTCGACTTTTGTAATGAGAAAAAAATATATCTTTTAACTAACGTCGCGAACTTTTAACGGTTGGAAAATTGGAAAAATAAAATTGACAAATTTTTGTATCGAGTTCCAAACCCGATTGTCCTTACCGCGCGAATGGTTTGGCTACTGCACAGTTGGTTAAGGCTACTGCACAGTTGGTTCTCTTGAAGAAGGCTACTGCACAGTTGGTTCTCTTGAAGAATCCGACAATTTATTGCCCTTAATCGGTGTTTTTATTTCTTGCTACACAAGCGAAGACGTGTCCTTCTAAAACTTATATTTTTCACGTTTCCCAGTTAAACGTAAACCATGTGAAACCCCACTGGCCTTGTGGATAACTCCCATGTCGCAAGCGACACCCATTCTGTAGCTTCGGGATCCACTAGTGCAGCGAAGCAAAGTAATAGTAGTGGTATATCCCTAGAACATGATCTATATCTGTTTGATTGCAATCAGTTAATTAACCTCTGCTCTAATATTGAGAAGCTCAATATAACGGGCCCGCCAAATAACTTTTTTTTTGAAAGTTCTATAAAAAAACTACTGAATATTTTCTCACATTTCGTTTTTTATTTGCAAGTACAATCCTTCCGGTTAATAATGGAAAATAATTTCATTCAAATGGCTGCCTCGGCTGGCCATGCTGTAGCCTACACGGTCGGTCCAATTTTTAAGCACATTATCGAATGTGTGCAGCTGTATTTCACCAATGTCTTCAGGAATATTGTCCTTTAAAGCGTCAATTGTCTCTGGCTTGTCGGAGTAACACTTATCTTTGAGGGCACCCCACAAGTAATAGTCCAACGGTGTCAAATCGCAGCTCCGAGGTGGCCAAACGACATCAGCTCTGCGGCTGATAATGCGATCTTCAAAAACAGGGCGCAAAACATCGAGCTAATGTCGCAATATTCCCCAGCGTTGTTCAAGCGCGATTTTAAAGAAAACAATTTTTATCGATTTTGTTCAGAAACCTACTATGCCGCACGGTCGTACATATGCCGCAAGCGACGCAGACTAACGTGACTCATAGTCCTTTTGCACCTCAGCAAACTTCTAAGGAAGTCTAAGGTGATTTTCTCAAAGTTCCTCCATGTGATACAGAGGTTTTCAAAGGGGGTAACGAAGAATGACCGTCATTTCGTAAATTGTTAACGGCGGTCTACGTAAACAACCCAAAACTCTCCAACGCTCAGAAACTCTATCACCTACGGAACAAGACACATGGAGATGCTGGCGAAATGGTTAAAAGGAATGCGCTCTGCGACGACAACTTTAACTTGGCTTGGAATGCTCTGAAGTCGCGCTACGAACATAAACGAGTTTTGGTGGACAAACAACTCAATGTTCTCTTTGATGTTCCCGTAGCGACGGTAGAGAGTAGTTCATATATTCAGAAAATACACACTACAGTGGTTGATTGCCTGTCAATGCTGAAGTCGCTTGAGGTTCCTACAGATGGATGGGATCCGATACTCATACATATAATTTCGACAAAACTTCCCGAGAATACTCTTGCGCTTTGGGAGCAATCTTTAAAGTCTTATAGGGAGGTGCCAAAATGGTCTCAGATGGATGAGTTCCTCAGCAACAGATTCGAAGTTGTTGAGCGAATCTCTAGTGTTCGGACAAGTCAAACGCAAGTCATCAATTCAATACCCAAGGATAAAGTACAACTTATCACTCTCAAGATGAGTTGAACACGAACCACTTCCTCTCAGGCGAAGTCTTCACAAGTTCAAGCTAAGTTCTCGTCAAATGACGAACCAATTATCCTCAGAAGTACTCTAGTTCAGATACGACACTACAAGAGCATTAATCGACCCCGGTTCTCAACGAACTTTCGTCTCGGAAAAGCTTAGGAATATGCTAAAACTCCCTTACCACAAATATCGCTTTGAAATCGTGGTTATTGGAGGGCAGTCAGACGGCGGACAAAGAGTGCGAAATTGAGATATTTTCCTCTCGTCAAAACTTGTCGTTTCTGATCAACGCTATTGTACTACCAACGGTGACAAGACGAATTCTTTCTCCCTCATTCGATATTTGTAACCCAGAAGACTTGGGACAATTGGAGTTAGCAGACCCGCACTTCAATCGTTGCTCTTAGGTCAACTTGATCATAGGAAACGATTCAGAGCGGTTTATAAATTTGGATGGCGTGGTGAAAAATATTTGTGGAGCAACATCCGCATATAACACCATCTTCGGAGGGGTGGTCAGTGGACCAATACGCGCCACCCAAAGTGAAGCATTTACCACCAATGTAGTCCCTTCGGATAAACCCAATCTTACTGAACTCGTAAAAAACACGTCAATCTGATGGTCGATATGTCGTAAGACTTCCTTTTATGCAAGAATTTCCCGACTCAATTAATCTCAGCTCATCTCGGTTTCTGGCTCTTGGTCAATTTCCCTGAATAGAACAAACGCTCTCAAAAAACCAAGTGCCCCAGCAACAATACAAAACTGTTCCGAACGAGTATGGAAACTGGTCATGATGAGAAATTCAATTTATTTTATTTACCTCTCCACGCTGTGGTGAGACCTGACCACAAAACGACAAAAGTTCGCATAGTCTTTAATGCGTCTCGCAAGACTAAGTCCGGATTGTCACTCAACGGCGTATTGAACACAGGTCCTACTCTTCAAACTGACCTGGCGGCCACCATTCTCAATTGGAGGATGTATGAATACGTATTCAGTGGGGATATAGAGAAAATGTACCGCCAGATTATTGTACAACCTGCTGATAGATGTTATCAGAAAATTTTGCTCCAAAAGTCTAATTCCAGCCCAAGTCAAGGCTATGAGTAACGTTTGGTGTAAATTTCGCCCTCTTTCTAGCGATTCGTACACTCAAGTAAATAGCAACAGATTCGGAATCTCAATATCCCTTGGGTGCAGCGATTGTGGCCAATGAATCCTATGTCGATGATATCCTCTCAGGTGGTTTTTCCATCGAAAAAGCTAGTAATAAAGCTAGTAATCCATTGAAGAAGATTACTGCGGATGACTAGGTTGCTTGAAAGTTTACCCACAGAGGTTCTATATGATGAAAATTTTTTGCGCTTCCACGAGTCAAGCTCAGTGAAAACTCTGGGGTTAAAATGGAATGCCCTCACGGACACCTTTTCATATTCAATCCCTATCCACCAAGCAGAAGTTAAAGTTTCTCGACGCAAAGTGCTTTCAGTAGTTGCTAGCCTTTATAATCCAATAGGATGGATATATCCTATTGCTATCAGGGCAAACTCTTAATGCAACAGATTTGGTTGGAATGTGGAGATTGGGATGGGGACAGTTGGCAACCCTTGCTGTGTTTTGACGCGAAAATTAAAGTTCTCGTTGTTATTACTAGAAATTTTATATTTTCCTAGGTTTATAGAGCTTTCCCATATACAATCAAATTGTACAAGTGTTCTTAAGTGAATTTGGCATTCGAATTGAATGGTATTGTGATTTGCAATAATATTATTCATTGATTTTAATTTGGTCTTGGCAAAGTTTTCCATTTGTTTATCAAGTTTTCCATTTGTTTATTATTGGCATTTACCCTATTTGTTGTTATTGTTTTCATCTATCTTTTGAACAGTTACTTTGCTATCAAATTTTCTTATTGTTTACAATTCTAGGGTATACTTTTAGGCACACTCTGAAACTCGTTGTACTACCCACATGCTTACTACCCACCGCATGATGGCGTGTTTGTAAACTAAATGTAAAGTGAAGGGCAATAGTGATCAACAGTTTATATGTTGTTGGCTATGTGATGCACAGGCTCATTTGAGTTGTGCAGGTTTTAGTGGAAGACAATATGATATGATTTCTGATCGGGAAAAGGGACTTCGCTGGTCATGTGTGAAGTGTAGGACCCTGGACATTGATTTCTATAGAATGTTTAAGGATGCAAGTTAATAATTACACGTATGAAATCTGATTTTGCAACTGTAATGGGAAATTTTAATAAAATGGAATCTCTTTTTGATAACTTTGAATATATTGAAGGGTCGTCTAAGCGTAAGAAATCGTCTTTGAGTGTAGATATTGGTAATTGTAATAGCCTATCGAATCCGTTTAATTTGATAAGCTTGCTTTCACCAGTCGTGGAAGATATTCTTGCCCAAAATACGCTTCCATCTGTAAGTGATTCTGTTCAACATTCTTAATCTTAATTGGAAGTTAATTTGAGGTTAACTTTGCATTTTGTTTTTCAGTGGTAAGTTAATGTAAGTCGCCATATTGTTAACTATTATGGCAACCCTTGTATTCTTATAGGAAAAACAACTGGTTTGGGATAAATATAAAAAAAACAAAGAGGCACAAACAAAATGGAATTATGTAAAGTAAGAAATAGATGCATAAAATCGAAGATATTTTAACAAAAATGTGTACAAAACTATATAGGCGCAATCATTTAACGATCTAGACTCAACGTATGTGTGCAAATATGCAAAACAGAAGCACATATTTTATACAATCTAACATTTCTCATTTTGACAGTCAGTAATTTGATTGTCAAAATCATATGGTTCTGACTAAAAGTTAACCAACCAACATTGTGGGTTAAATCATAGTTAAACAATGACTGAAAAACACAATTCGATGTTTAATCAGAATTTAGTTAAGAAACGAAGATCACCACCGACCGAAAAACTGGCCATTAGTAGTCGACCTATTGGTAATCAATCAGAACTATCTCCTCCTGCTGAGGATATTCGAATTGATTCTGTTTTCGTTTTTCAAACTCCGGCTTCGACTAATGCGTCTGTTGTACAAGATAATTCCTCTGACACCATTCCTCAACATCAAAATCCTGGGCAAAAGGGTATTCACAACTTAGTTGTGGTGCCCCCTAGGAGGACGGTGTTCATATCTAGATTGGCATCTGATACTACTGTTGATGATATTGGTGATTTCATCAGATCTAATTATTCTATTGTTGGTAATGATATGTATTGCTGTTTTTAAATTTAATTACTCCCAACCAAGGGATATTTCTTCATTTAAGGTAAATTTGTTGATGACATTGTGAAGAAATCATTTTGGTCTGATGGTGTTTTGGTTCGAGAGGTTATTCATAGAGATCGGAATCGTTCAGATGGGAATACTAAATTGCCAACCTCGGTCAATGTCTCAAAAGACTAGGTGCTTCAATTATATTTCTATATCAAAATGTAAGAGGTCTTAATTCTAAACTGTGAGATATTTATTTAAATAATGTTGATTGTGGTTATGGTGTTACATTCTTATCGGAAACCTGGTTAAAACCTAGTGTCAATGATTCTGAGATTTTTTACAAAGAATATCAGGTGTTTAGGAAGGATAGAGTTGGAACGAAATCGGGCAGCGGTGTTCTCATTGCTGTACAATGTTTCTGCTGAATTGGTCACTTTCTGTGGGGACTGTGAGTCTGAATTCATTTGTGTACGTCTTCGCATTGGTGTAAGATCTGTTTTTGTGACTTGCTCCTATATTCCTCCCAGTTCTAGTATTGACATTTATATGGATCACCTTCGACTGACAGAATCAGCTGTTAACTTAATGGATTCAAATTCGGACATAATTTGTGTAGGTGAGTTTAACTTACCATATACAATGTGGGTCTCTGTAGATGACTCTAACGGATGTTTACCTCTGTCTTCTACTATAATGAGTAACTTTTGGAATGGTATTTTTGATTTGGGTCTCCATCAGTTAAATTTTATTAAAAATGTGAACAATAGAATACTTGATCTCATATTTTCGAACAGTAACTGTATTTCATTATGTAGAGTTTCTCCTATTGTCTTACCGGAGGATAAACATCATCCAACATTTAAATTTGCTCTTGATGTACAGGAAGAAAATTCTGGGTTAATCTAACGGAAAGAGCCACGTACTATGAATTTTAATTTCGCCAGAACAAATTCTGCCTTACTTGGATCCTTTCTACATAATGCAAATTGGAATTATTATGGTGGTATTGTGTGTAAAATTAAAAATTTTTATAATATTGTGAACTCTGGGTTTTCTGCTTCAATACCTTATCATTCTTTAAGTTTGGAATCTGGGCCTGCTTGGTTCACAAAAGAATTAAGAGGTCTACGTAATTTAAGAAACAGAATGAAAAGTAGATGTGATAGTTGTGGTTCATTAATTTATTCGGTGAAACACATAGTTGCTGGGAATAAATTTAACGTTATTAATAGGAAATGTTACTCTTCTTAAATCTCTAAAATGAGAAGAGTTCTACTGAAGAACCCGAAACATTTTTCACTTTTGTAAATTCAAAGCGGAAAGTAGTTGGTAATCCGCGTAGTATGAAATTAAATGGTTCAGAGTCATCAGAAGATGCCGTTATTTTGTGATATGTTTGCTAACTTCTTCCGTAAAATATATTTTCCTTCTATTGCTTTACTAAATTACCCCTATAATATCAATACGTTTAATGGCATTCCGGATATTATATTGTCTGCGGATGAAGTTCTTTATGGATTGCAAACTTTAAAACATTCAAATTCACCTGGGCCTGATGGTGTTCCCACATCAACGCTTTAAATATGTGCTCATGAATTGTATATTCCACTCACAAATATATTCAATGAATCGTTGACATCGGTTAAACTTCCCTCTTATTGGAAATCAAGTTTCATAAGTCCACTCTTTAAGTCTGGAAGTCGATCCAATATTGAAAATTACAGATGAATTGCAAAGTTGAGTGCAATTCCAAAGCTATTTGAAAAATTGGTTACGAATAGACTACTTCATTTTATTGGATGTTTGGTTTCGCCATATCAGCACGGTTTTGTTAAGGGCAGGTCGTCTACAACTAACTTACTGGAGTTAACGTCTCATGTTTTTGCAGCTTTTCGTGATAAATGTCAGATGGATGCAATTTACACAGATTTTAGTAAAGCTTTTGACACAGTTGCTCATAATTTGTTAATATACAAATTTGATATTATTGGTTTTCCACCTAAATTGTTGCACTGGCTATCTTCTTACCTTAGTGGTCGTACCCAAAAAGTGCGGTTTAAAAATGTATTATCTGCAACTATATCAGTAACATCTGGTGTTCCTCAAGGCAGTCATTTAGGTCCTCTACTTTTCGTTCTTTATTTAAATGATCTACCGTCTATAGTTAAATCCTCTAACATTTTGATGTTTGCAGATGATGTTAAGTTATACATGCCTATAGGCGATACTGATGATTCCACCTATCTTCAAAATGACTTCGATAGTCTCACTAATTGGTGTTTGTCAAATGTTATGTCGCTAAATCAGGGAAAATTTAAAAAGCTTTCGTTTTGCCGTAGTACACCGTTGAATTTTGATTACCTTATTGGTTCTTACATATTGGAAAATGTATCTTCCTTCATGGATTTAGGAGTAAGTTGCGAAAAGTTGTGTCTTGATCTTCATATTCATTCCTGTATAGGCAAAGCCAGATCACTGTTAGCTTTTATAAAATGATGGGTGAAAGAATTTGCTGATCCTTACGTCCTTACGTTACGTGCCTCTCTTTTTAGACCTGGATTAGAATATGCTTGTATTGTGCGGTGTCCGTATAATGCTTGTTACATAGACCGCATCGAATCGATTCAAAGACAATTTTTACTTTTTGCTCTACGTGGTCTCGCTTGGAACATTGATGATTTGCCACCTTATGATCGACTGATGCTTATTGATCTTCCTACACTTGAAAAACGCAGATACATATATGTTAAATGCAATGTTTATTATAAAATTCATTTTACAATAAGTCAAATAAATTTTTATGTTCTCTGTAGACAAACCCGATATTTCTATCATATAAAACTACCGATTGTCCGTTATAATTACGATTACTACAATCCCTTTCGCCGCGTTTGCCTCATTTACAATGAGATCTATAATTCCTTACCCGCTTCAAACTCTTTGAAACATTTAATTTGTAATTAATCGGGAACTATTATCCAGCTTTTGTTGCCAACTATTTTCCTCCGATAAACCAGTCCTGCTTCTATTAATCAATCTTGTTATAAATCCGGAATTCTACAATGAATTTTAGCTGACGCTAAATAAATAAATATGTAAGTCATTAGCTTTTGAGGCCAGATACTGACATTCATGTTCCTCATCTTCATGTTACTGTTCTTCATGTTCCTCCTCTTCATGTTCCCGATCTTCTTGTCCCTACTCTTCCTGTTCATCTCCCATTATACTATCTTTATGTTGCTGTTTATCGTTCCACACATATTGTTGCGACGTTCCTGCTCCAGATGTGACTGCCTATGTTATCTCCTATGATTTTATCCTAAAGTTCCTGTGAATCATTCCACTCAAATTTGTGGAGACTGTTTACCATTTCTCTTGTTCCTGCTCATCCCCGTTTTACTACTCCACCTGATGTTCCTGTTCCTCATGTTCCAGATGTTCCTGTCCCAGCTCTTGTATTGTTACTGTTTTTATTATAAGTTATTTTTGTATTTTGTATTATTATAACTAACTTTTTTAACTATTTTGTTTCATTTTAATTATTTTATGTTAATATTTTTTTTTAATTTTTACAAATTTTCTTCT
>OZ008367.1:237883046-237893046 GCA_963931995.1 Phaonia tiefii
CATTTACTGTCAGACCCTCTTTTGCAGACTCCTTCTCATTTCTCGAAAACAGCTTAGTAAATTCTCTAACTGTGCGCCCAATGATATCTATCGCGAGCAGCATGTGACTTTTGCTGCTGATGGTTTTATTCGTGTTGACAGCAGCTTTTCTCATAATAATCTCTATTAAGATGTCAAAGAGATTGTACGATAGGGTGTCACCTTGTCTGAGGCCTCGCTTAGTTTCGAAAGGATTTGGTGTCATCCTGAAGAGGCGTATGAGTTTTGCAGCAATACCAAGCTCAGACATTGCTTCGTAGAGTTTCCCCCGTATCGGGCTATGGAAGGCCGCCTTATAATTGATAAATAGATGATAGGTGTCGATTTGTTTCTCGTGGGTCTTCTCCAGGATTTGGCGTAGAGTGAAAATCTGGTCGGTTGTCGATTTTCGATGGTTCAATCAGGTCAGCGATAATTGGATTTAGTCTTTCGCACATTTTGCTTGATAGAACCTTATATGCTATGGATAAAAGGCTTATTCCACGGTAGTTGGCACAGAGACTCGGGTCACCTTTTTTAATTATGGGACATAGTACACTAAGACTCCAATCTCCGGGCATGCATTCATCTAACCAAATTTTGCTAATGAGCTGATGCATGCACCTTATCAGCTCATCGCCGACAGCCTTAAACAGCTCCGCCGGTAATCCATCGGCTCCTGCGGCTTTGTTATTCTTAAGCCGGGCAAGAGCTGTTCTGAGCTCGTCTTGGTTAGGAGGGGGCAATCGAGGTCGTCGTCTAAACTGTGATCGATTGTCTCGTCATTGAATATCTCAGGTACCAATAGCGCAGAGAAATTATCCCTCCATATTCCCAACATACTCTGCATATCTGCGATGATATTTCCGTCCTTGTCTTTACAGAAGGGGGCCCTGAACCATTAGTTCCGTTTTTGACTTTTCGGTATTCCTTCTGTATGTATCAATTTTCTCACTCTCGCGCTTTCTCCACTACCGTTTCTTACGCCTAAAGAGAAGGTTTACCTCCTTTCTTTTCTCCCTATACCACTCAGTCGCAGTTCGCGTAGAAATTGACTGATGCATTGCCATGCGTGTAGCGGTCTTTTCATATGAAATGCGCTACTCTTCGTCGTACCATGGTTCGCTGCGAAGCGGTTTTTCAAACCCAAGTACGGTTGTTGCAGCAGTTTTTATAGAGTCGGAAATGGGTTTCCACTGCGCTTCAGGATCTTCATCGGGAGGGGGTGGGTTCTGTGCCAAAAGTTGCGGGAGCTTCCTTGAGTAGGATTTAATTGCAGCTTTCCGATTTCTAGCTTTCTCTGTGTCTGGTTTCGTACGATTTTCGCTCTACTTAATCTTGTGCGAACCTTCGCTGCTAAGAGGTAGTTATCAGAATCGATGTTAGCTCCTCTGATCACTCGTACCACCATTACACTGGATGAGTGCCTTCCATCAATTATCATGTGATCAATTTGGTTCTTTGTTCTTTGATCAGGGGCTACCCAAGTAGACATGTGGATGTCTTTATGCTGGAATCTTGTACCACTAATTACTATGTTTTTGCCCCGGCAAAGTTAATCAGTCTCATAGCGTTGTCGGAACTGTCAGTATGTTGACTGAAATTACCAATAGTACTTTAGCATTAAAATCTCCTAGTACAAACGTAATGTCATGGCGCTCATACGCTTCCTCTATGCGCTCATAGAATATGTCTTTGGCATCATCATCTTATGTCGGGGCATGCACACAAATTAGGAAAATATAAAAATATTTCGCTTTTTGCGGATTATGGCTATACGTTCACTCACAGGATTGAACCTAGAGACTAGGTGTTGCAGTCTTTTGCCAACTACAAATCCGCAACCAAATTCATGTTTTTTCTCAAGGCAACTGTAGCATATATCGCAGTTTCTTTTTCTTGTCCAACCATGTCCTGCCCATCGCATTTCCTGGATAGCGCTAATTTCAGCCGCATAACTTTCGAGGACATCTGCCAATTGGATGCTTGCAACGGATCTATATAGAGTTTTCATATTCCAGGTGCATATCCGTAAATCGTGGATATGTTTTCTCTTGCGTTCTTGTATTTTCACTGCCATTATGAACTATATACGATACAACTATATTTTAAAAATTGATTTTTGATTTTTTATAAATTGATAAAATAATAAATAAATGGATACATTGTACTTTGATTTTTGTTCGGTCAGATGCCGAAAGGTGGATTTTAATTGAATCCGTCGAGTATTTCAGCCCAGTTCAGCTTGATGTCGAAGAATCATCCTAGTGTCAGAAATAGAGCTACATTTTAAAATATAAGAGAAACATTAGTTTTGGAAAAGATGTATGTTGATTTAATCTTAAAAATTGATAGCACACGTGGGTTGGTTGGTTAGTTGAAAAGGCTGCACGACAGCACGGTGTCTAGCACACTAGGCTAAAGAAGCCCATTGTGATACCTGCAGTTTCCTCCATAGCAACTATTGGCTAGTCGTCTAGCCAATTTGCCCTTTCAGTAAATTTGACTATGAGACCTACAGGAATATCATGTAGGGCTACGGTGCTAACTAAATATGTACCGAATATCCTACTTCTCAGTCTTGCGAGAGCAGGACAATCCAAGCTAAGGTGTTTCGTCGTTTCCTCGTCCTCTTCCATGCAGCATCTGCAGAGAGTGGAGTTTCTATGTCCCAATCTTAGGGCGTGTTTTCCTACAAGACAATGTCCCGTAAGTGTTCCTATCATTTTGGATAACCTGCGTCTCGGCAAGTTAAGTAGTTGCCTAGTCCTCTTCCTGTCCACCTGTGCCCAGAGGACCCTGGCTTGTTTGCAAGTTGAAGTAAGTCTCCACTTGTCCTTGAACATATTATCGGCCCACTGCCTGATCTGCAAACGACAGGTAGAGATTGGCATACTAACACCATCTTTTGCCGGAAGAACCTGTGCCGTAGTGCCCTGTCTAGCTAACGCATCCGCTACGCAATTGCCTGGAATGTCGATGTGTCCCGGTACCCAGATGAGCCTGATATCAATATACTCTGCCATCACCCTAAGTGATGAGTGGCATTCTTTCACCGTCAGGGACGTAGCAAACATGGCTTCCAGGGATTTTATAGCAGCCAGGCTGTATGTGTAGATACATATTCTCCGGAGGGTTGTGACACTACTTTTCAGTAGTTCAGCAACCTCCAGTATGACGGTAATTTCCGCCTGAAATACACTGCAGTGATCAGGCAGCTTGAAGGAGATATTGACATTTAGGTCCGGTGAATGGACCCCATATCCTACTTGCTCGTCCAACTTTGATCCATCCGTGATAAATCTGATACTACTGGTATCCTCTTCCAGTGACTTTTCCCAGGTATTCCTGTTCGGAATAGAAGTCCTTAGATTTGTCGCTGGTAGAAGGTAGTTGATACTGAAGTCAGTTTTTATGGGAATAGAGTTGAGCCGGTGTGGTAATTCAGCTTGTGCGGAATGCTCCGATATCAAAAAGCCACAATCTCTGATTCTCACCAGGGATGTAGGGGCTGCCGATTCGGCCATGATATCAGGAGTACAAATATTCAGGATAGCACTAAGTGCAGTACCTGACGTCGTGCCCATTGCCCCACTAACGCTAATCAGTGCTTATCTTTGAATTTTCATCAAGGAATTCAGAATATATTTGTTTTGGAGGGACCTCCACCAAACTACGATGCCATAGAGAAGTATTGGTCTGACTATTGCCGTATAAATCCACATGGTGATCTTAGGAGACAGTCCCTAGCGCTTTCATATCGCCCCTTTACTGCAGTAAAGAGCAACAGGCGCCTTTTCACCCTCTCCTCCACATTCAGTTTCCAAGACAGCTTTCTGTCAAGAATTATCCCCAGACACTTTACCTTTTCCGTCAACTGTAATTGCACCCCATTAACTGACGGTAGTTCAACAATAACAATATAAGCTCGGTTTTAAGTGGGTTAAGTGATAGTCCGTTGTTAGCGGTCCAGTTCGAAATCAGATTAGGTAGGCTGGTTGTACGAATGCTAAGTAAATTCAGGTTTCTACCCGTAGAATTGGTAGCAATATCATCGGCATAGGCAAAGTCCTGGCATTCGGCCCTGTCCAATTCAAGAAGCAGTTCATTGACAGAAGTTAACCATAATAGTGGAGACAGAACTCCCCCCTGCGGTGTCCCCCTGTTAACGGTCCTAGCAATTGTAACACCACCCCATTCAGCTTTGACGGATCTATCCACCGGAAGCTTCCCAATTAGGCGTGTCACTAAGCTGTCGACTCCTGGATTCTGTAACGACCTAAGAATCGCCGAAGGTTGAATGTTATTGAAGGTTCCCTCGATGTCCAGGAAGGTCCCTAGAGCGAAGACCTTATTCATAAGAGAGTTTTCTATTATGCTGACTATAGAGCGGAGAGCCGTCTCAGTTGACCTGCCCCTGATATAGGCATGCTGGGAACTCGATAGTAGATTCTGTGGAAGATTATTTCGAACGTGAATGTCCAGTGACCTTTATAATTTGTCTTAAGAACAAAGGATGATTGACTGATTGGTCTAAAGTCCTTTGGTTTGACATGAGAGCATTTTCCCGCTTTCGGGACGAAAACCACTTTCGTTTGCTTCCAAATGGTAGGAATGACTCCCAGCGTAAGGCAGCCCCTGAAGATTGCCTCCAACCAACTAAAAGATAGGTATAGTGCCTCGTGTAGTCACGCGGGAATTATCCCGTCAGTTCCGGCTGATTTATAGGGCTTAAAGCATTTAATGGCCCATATCAGATTCTTTCCCTCCTTGTCTTTACAGAAGGGGGCCCTGAACAATGTCCATTAGTTCCGTTTTTGACTTTTCGGAATTCCTTCTGTATGTATCAATTTTCTCACTCTCGCGCTTTCTCCACTACCGTTTCTTACGCCTAAAGAGACGGTTTACCTCCTTTCTTTTCTCCCCATACCACTCAGTCGCAGCTCGCGTTGCAATTGACTGATGCATTGCCATGCGTGCAGCGGTCTTTTCATATGAAATGCGCTACTCTTCGTCGTACCATGGTTCGCTGCGAAGCGGTTTTTCAAACCCAAGTACGGTTGTTGCGGCAGTTTTTATAGAGTCGGAAATGGGTTTCCACTGCGCTTCGGGATCTTCATCTGGAGGCGTGGGTTCTGTGCCAAAAGTTGCGGGAGCTTCCTTGAGTAGGATTTAATTGCAGCTTTCCGATTTCTAGCTTTCTCTGTGTCTGGTTTCGTACGATTTTCGCTCTACTTAATCTTGTGCGAACCTTTGCTGCTAAGAGGTAGTTATCAGAATCGATGTTAGCTCCTCTGATCACTCGTACCACCATTACACTGGCTGAGTGCCTTCCATCAATTATCATGTGATCAATTTGGTTCTTTGTTCTTTGATCAGGGGCTACCCAAGTAGCAATGTGGATGTCTTTATGCTGGAATCTTGTACCACTAATTACTATGTTTTTGCCCCGGCAAAGTTAATCAGTCTCATAGCGATGTCGGAACTGTCAGTATGTTGACTGAAATTACCAATAGTACTTTAGCATTAAAATCTCCTAGTACAAACGTAATGTCATGGCGCTCATACGCTTCCTCTATGCGCTCATAGAATATGTCTTTGGCATCATCCTCTTATCCTTTGGCATCAGCCTTACTTACTTACTTATCCGGTCTCGGTCAACCCCGGGGGGTCAGGGACCTTACAGAACGAAGATAACATATTTCGCCAACCAGTTCGATCTTTTGCTTTATCTCTCCAGTTGGCAATACCAAGTGTACGCAGGGATTCGTCAACCTGATCCCTCCAGCGGAGTCTTGGTCTTCCTATTTTTCGTCTTCCTTCGAGTACAGTTTCGAAAACCCTTCGCGCTGGTTCATCTTCATCCATTCTACTGACATGGCCTAGCCAGCGCAATCGCGTTATCTTGATCCGCTTAACTATGTCAATGTCAGGATAAAGCTCGTACAGCTCATGATTCATGCGTCGCCGATACTCGCTGTTGTGCACTATAGGGCCATAAATTTTTCGGAGTATTTTTCTCTCGAAGACTCCTACAGATGTTTCGTCTGCTTGCGATAGGACCCAGGATTCTGCGCCATACAGCAAGACAGGTTGAATGAGAGTCTGGTACAGCTGGACTTTTGTTACTCGAGAGAGGGCTTTATCTCTAAAGTGCTTGCTTAGCCCAAAATAACATCTATTCGCAAGCACAATTCTCCGCTTGATCTCAAGGCTGACGCTGTTATTTTTGTTCACGGCAGATCCGAGGTATATAATTTCGTCCACTACCTCGAAGTTATAACGGTTATCAACGTTCACGCTTTGGTCTAATCGCGTAGAGGCCCTGTTCGTTGAAACCATTAATTTTGTCTTGTCCTCATTTACCGTCAGACCCACTTTTGCTGACTCCTTCTCAATTCTCAAAAAAACGGCAGTAACTTCTCTAATTGTGCGCCCAATGATATCTATATCATCAGCATACGCGAGCAGCATGTGACTTTTGCTGCTGATGGTTTTATTCATGTTGACTGCAGCTTTTCTTATAATGATCTCCATTAAGATGTTAAAGAGATCGCACGATAGGGTGTCGCCTTGCCTGAGGCCTCGCTTAGTTTCGAAAGGTTCGGTAAGATCCTTACCAACTTTCACTGCGGATTTGGTGTTCGTCAAGGTCATCCTGCAAAGGCGTATCAGTTTTGCAGCAGTACCAAGCTCAGACATTGCTTCATAGAGTTTCTCCCGTATCGGACTATCGAAGGCTGCTTTATAATCGATAAATAGATGATAGGTGTCGATTTGTTTTTCGTGTGTCTTTTCCAGGATTTGGCGTAGCGTGAAAATCTGGTCAGTTGTCGATTTTCCAGGCCTAAAGCCACACTGGTATGGTCCAATCAGATCAGCGATATTATACTTGATAGAACCTTATATGCTATGGATAAAAGGCTTATTCCACGGTAGTTCGCACAGATACTCGGGTCACCTTTTTAAATATGGGACATAGTACACTGAGACTCCAATCGCCGGGCATGCATTCACCTAACCAAATTTTGCTAATGAGCTGAGCCAGCCTTAAACAGCTCCGCCGGTAAACCATCGGCTCCTGCGGCTTTGTTGTTCTTCAGCCAGGCAATAGCTGTTCTGACCTCGTCTTGGTTAGGAGGGGGGCAATCGACGTCGTCGTCCATATTGTGATCGATTGTTCCATCGTCATTGGATATCTCAGGTACTAGTAGCGCGGAGAAATGCTTTCTCCATATTCCCAACATGCTCTGCACATTTGCGACGAGATTTCCGTCCTTGTCTTTACAGAAGGGGGGCCCTGAACCATATCCATTAGTTCCGTTTTTAACTTTTTGGTAGAAATTTCGGGCTTCGTTCTTCCTTCTGTATGTCTCAATTTTCTCACTCTCGCGCTTTCTCCACTACCGTTTCTTACGCCTAAAGAGACGGTTTACCTCCTTTCTCTTCTCCCTATACCGCTCAGTTGCAGCTCGCGTTGCAACTGACTGAAGAATTACCATACGTGCAGCGTTCTTTTCGTCATTTGCTATGCGACACTTCATCGTACCACGGTTTATTGCGAAGCGGTTTTTCGAAACCAAGTACGGTTGTTGCGGCAGTTTTTATAGAGTCGGAAATGGGTTTCCACTGCGCATCAGGATCGTCATCGAGAGGGGGTGGGTTCTGTGCCAAAAGTTGCGAGAGCTTCCTTGAGTAGGCTGTGGCTACCTCTGGTAATTGCAGCTTTCCGATGTCCAGCTTCCTCTGCGTCTGGTTTCGTACGATTTTCGCTCTACTTAATCTTGTGCGTACCTTTGCTGCTACCAGACAGTGATCGGAATCGATGTTAGCTCCTCTGATCGCTCGTACGTCCATTACACTGGATGAGTGCCTTCCATCAATTACCACGTGATCAATTTGGTTCTTAGTTCTTTGATCAGGGGATACCCAAGTAGCCTTGTGGATGTCTTTATGCTGGAATCTTGTACCACTAATGACTATGTTTTTTGCCGCGGCAAAGTCAATCAGTCTTATACCGTTGTCGGAACTGTCAGCATGTAGACTGAAATTTCCAATAGTTGGATTAAACACATTCTCCCTTCCTACTTTGGCATTAAAATCTCCTAGTACAATCTTAATGTCATGGCCAGGGCAGCGGTCATACGTTTCCTCTAGGAGCTCATAGAATATGTCTTTGGCATCGTCATATTTCTCTTCTGTCGGGGCATGAACACAAATTAGGGAAATATAAAAATATTTCGCTTTTATACGGACTGTGGCTATTCGTTCACTCACAGGATTGAACCTAGAGATTAGATGTCGCAGTCTTTTGCCAACTACAAATCCGCAACCAAATTCATGTTTTTTTCATGGCAACTGTAGTATTTATCGCAGTTTCTTTTTCTTGTGCAGCCATGTCCTGTCCATCGCATTTCCTGGATTGCGGTAATGTCAGCCTTATAACTTTCGAGGACATCTGCCAGTTGGATACTTGCATCGGATCGTCAACAAATAGGGGCTGTTTAAGTTTTCTTGTTCGTTTACGTATTTTCACTGCCATTATGAACGGTGGCTTGAGGCAAACCCAGCCCACCGTGTTTTTGCATTTCACCTACTGCCAGGATATTTGATTGCAGCCGCCCATTATGAATCAGACGCTGATTTAATTTAAATTAAATTAAATTAAATTAAATTAAATAAAATTAAATTAAATTAAATTAAATTAAATTAAATTAAATTAAATTAAATTAAATTAAATTAAATTAAATTAAATTAAATTAAATTAAATTAAATTAAATTAAAATAAATTAAATTAAATTAAATTAAATTAAATTAAATTAAATTAAATTAAATTAAATTAAATTAAATTAAATTAAATTAAATTAAATTAAATTAATTAAATTAAATTAAATTAAATTAAATTAATTAAATTAAATTAAATTAAATTAAATTAAATTAAATTAAATTAAATTAAATTAAATTAAATTAAATTAAATTAAATTAAATTAAATTAAATTAAATTAAATTAAATTAAATTAAATTAAATTAAATTAAATTAAATTAAATTAAATTAAATTAAATTAAATTAAATTAAATTAAATTAAATTAAATTAAATTAAATTAAATTAAATTAAATTAAATTAAATTAAATTAAATTAAATTAAATTAAATTAAATTAAATTAAATTAAATTAAATTAAATTAAATTAAATTAAATTAAATTAAATTAAATTAAATTAAATTAAATTAAATTAAATTAAATTAAATTAAATTAAATTAAATTAAATTAAATTAAATTAAATTAAATTAAATTAAATTAAATTAAATTAAATTAAATTAAATTAAATTAAATTAATTAAATTAAATTAAATTAAATTAAATTAAATTAAATTAAATTAAATTAAATTAAATTAAATTAAATTAAATTAAATTAAATTAAATTAAATTAAATTAAATTAAATTAAATTAAATTAAATTAAATTAAATTAAATTAAATTAAATTAAATTAAATTAAATTAAATTAAATTAAATTAAATTAAATTAAATTAAATTAAATTAAATTAAATTAAATTAAATTAAATTAAATTAAATTAAATTAAATTAAATTAAATTAAATTAAATTAAATTAAATTAAATTAAATAAATTAAATGTAATTAAATTAAATTAAATTAAATTAATTTAACTAAATTAAATTAAATTAAATTAACGTAAATTAAATTAACCTAAATTAAATTAACTGAAATTAAATTAAATTACATTACATTACATTACATTACATTACATTATATTACATTACATTACATTACATTACATTACATACATTACATTATATTACATTACATTACATTACATGTACCGTACATTACATTACATTACATTAAATTACAGTAAATTAAATTACATTAAATTATATTAAATTAAATTAAATTAAATTAAATTAAATTAAATTAAATTAAATTAAATTAAATGAAATTAAATTAAATTAAATTAAATTAAATTA